>VZRV01000865.1:0-65522 GCA_013398115.1 Falcunculus frontatus
ATCACAGCCTCGTTTATTACATAGTGGTGGTCCATTTACCAGCATTTCACTTGCTCTTCCAAGCCAGAAGAGCAGAGCAGCCTTTCAGTCTTAAGCAGATTTGCCTGCAGATAAAGAGGGAGAGACCTTCCAGAGTCATTATTCCTATTATAGAGTAATTTTAATGTCAAAATCAAGCAATCACTTCAGAAAAATTCTATGTCTAAATGTCTCCAAAGTTGCCTCTGGAGATGCATGTTCAAAGCTTTTACTTCCACACTGATTGCAAACATTCACCAATTATTTTTCTTTCTCAGTCAATTTCTTTAGAAAAGTCTATGCAAATTGCACGCACCCTGGCTGTACAATTTACTTGGAATATTTGTGTATCTGTTTAGATCTTTAATGACATATCCTGGAACAAAGCATGTACTCATTTACTAGTGACATCCTTTAAGTTGCACAACCTATGCACCTTTCTGCTAGGCATCTAAGTTTGTTCTCTGAAGGCAAAGAAGTTTTTATTTTTTGATAAAAGTACATTGGCACCTTGCAGTTCCTCATGCTCTGGGGAATAACACAGAGGAACTAATTCCCACTTGAATGGTATTGTATGGCTCAAGTACCACACCTGGGGCCTTAACATATCACACTTGGATGTTTCCCTTTCAAACCATCCTCCTGAGTCAGACGAAAATATTTAGACAATTTAAAGGTTCCTCCGAAGCCCTGTTCAAAACAATCAGATAATGCAGAAAACTGAATTTGCGGCCCTCCGCAAATCGGCCAAATTGAAATCTGTTAACCTTTTGAAAGGTACATGGAGAATTATGAATACCTAACAGCATCAGACTGCACAGAAAAGCTCTCCTCCAAGCATAGACTCAGGGAGATCTCAGGGACCAATTCCCACTGTTCAGAAAGCCGCAGCCTAAAACAAATTAGGAAAGCAGAACATCCAGACAAGTGGTTTCAGTCTCTCTGAGGCTACTGATACTCACCTTTTGAACTATTTTCTTTCAATTTCCCACAATTACTGTGCAAGTAGAGATGCTGCTTTACTTTGTTAGTGACATCATGAGTGCACAGTACCCTTCTGGTTGGCTTGGAGCAGTTCTGTGAAGGACTTAGAGTCTGACTTTCAAGTGTATTTTTTGGTAGGATTAACAAAAAATATAAAAAAACTTTTAACTTCTTTCCATGGAGGTATTTGTTTTGGTTTGGTTGGGGTTTTTTTTTAATAATGGACTTCAGATTTACAGTAGAATGAGCAGAGAATCTGTACCCTGTGCCTAATTAAAGCCAAAATGAAGGATTTTGCACAAAGCTTGCTCTAATTTCCTCTGGCAGATATGCCAGTCTGAATGCCTTAAGTGCAACCCTCAATGTTGCACTAGCAGCAAATACACTTGGAATAGCAGAGGGGAGAATTTTCCTTCCTGGATCAGGAAATAGTCATGGGTCACTGCTGATAATGTATAATAAGCCATTTTGGTGTCATTTACATGTTTCTGCTTATCACCATCTCAAATATCTATCATAAAATGTGCCAGTCCAGGCACACAACCCTTTTAACCCACCCTGCACAGTGAGAACATCACCATCACCACGTGCTGCTTTACCAGTCTTTAGGAAGAAGTATTTATCTCAGCAAATCTTCATTGTCTCTGTCTATACCCTTGTGAAGAATGGGAGAAAGAGACTAAAACCGTCACCAGTGGACTCATGCACAAAATAAATCTCAGTGAAACCATAACCTCCTTTGGTCCTGGTTTTTTTAATCTTTCTTTTTTCCCCAGTGCATCTTCCATGCAATTTCCACTGTCAAGTATTTAAATCTGAAATGCAAGGCACAGGTGCAGAGGCTCACTACCCATTTTTTTCAGCTCTATCTGCAGAAATCACCAGCAAAATCCACTGTAAGTGAAAAAAGCCAAATTAGTTTTTTCCTCACCTAGACTGACTGTGTTGGTCAGCAGTTACTGAGACTAGCCAGGCTGTTTTAAGGTAAGATACTCTAAATTAGGAGCTGTTTTAAGAATCTAGCTTGGCTTATTTTCCGTTATATTAACACTTCAACATACTCCATATGCTTACAAGATGGGTGTGAGAGAAGAAGAGAAACACAGCTGGCCTGGAGTGGGAAGAATGTAAGTTTAAACAACCTCACCCCTTCCCAAATGTCTTTCTGGCGGCACTTTGTGACTTTCTGGATATTTTCAGTTCTCGCTTTCCTTTACAAAAGCTCATCATACCCAATTTAATTTTTATAATAAAAAAATGAACTGAGAATTGTTGCCAGCCCCCTTTACTGCTGCTGAAAGTGCACTGGTATTCAAGATTGAAAAGAAAAGAAAGAAAGGGCCCGTGAGAACCCCTAAGAAGGAAACATTATCCATTATATTTAAATTTGAAGATGCTGAAAGTTGCAAAGAAAAGACGTTCTCCTCGATCTCCTGTTTTAATAGCTCCTTTTGATCCTTTTTCTTGCAGCTATTTATTTGAAGACAAATGTCTTATTACTTAAAACCTTGAACTTTTTCTTTTGTAAAGCATATAAAGAGCCAAATGTAAGGATATATTCCAGAAGCCATTGCAATAGTTTGCACAATTTCTTGCCATGTGATCTTAAGTTACATGCCCCAGAAAGCATATCCTTCCATGGCTCACTGCTAATTTCTTCCTTGGCCTGAGACAGGACAGCTTGCAGTTTCTTATGATGCTTTAATCCACCCAGCCCGTGAAGCTGGAGGCACAATGGGTGCCACTCTCAGGCAGGTTCAGCCTCGGTAACTTGGAGCCAGATTACAGCCAACATTTGTTGCCACGCAACTTAGGTTGTTCCTGGTGGTGTCCAGGAACCAGATGAGAAGGGAATGTGGTGTCCTTCCAAGCCCCACCTATTGAAATAAATTGTGAGCATGCACCTAAAAAACAGCAGTTCACAGCAGATTTTATAGAGATTTAGAGTATGACGTGTGCTCCCTGGGATCCCATCAGCTCAGCTTTCACTGGATATGCCCAGGGGCTCTTGACCTTGGCTCCTTTTTGACTAGGGGTAGAAATATTAGATGCAGTACCTCCCAAAAGCCACCAATTAATGGCTCAGTAAACTGTGCAGTTCTGCAACTCTCCATCTTCTTTTCACATGAGTAACGATATCACTGACAATCATGACATTTAAATACCCATATTTAATGTAAGGCATTGTTTTGCTGGACTGAAGGAGGTAATTTACCTTTCTAAGCTGGCTGCTGACCCCTATGGGTATCTCCCACTTAGACATGGTCAAGTCCTACTCCTGTGTTTTCTTGACAATTGTGCAAATGCAAGAGTCTCGCTTTCCTTTCACAAGCTGAGGTGTTGTGCAGCAGACCAAGACAGACACAATGCACTGAAACCTGTTTCTTGCAAAACATTAAAGCACCCTTCCCTCACCTTGCTTTTGTCTCTACTGGCTGACTCTTTCCATGCTGTATGCAGGACAAGCAGTGTGGATTTCAGTCATAGGTTGCAGCCTGTCCTCCCACGTCTTGGCAAATAGCCAGACTTCTTGTCTCCAGTTCTGCCTCCCCTCTTCTACATGTGCAGGCTAGAAGGTGTTAATTCAGGAATCCTTCAAGCTTTGTTCAACCAAGGAGAGTGTAAAACAAGTGTGAAACATTTTTTATGTATCCAGAATGAAGCAAACCTTCATCAGAGATGAATTTCACTAGGCTCACTTGCAGTTTAAAACAAAGACCACTTCTTTATCTGGGCTTGGGTCCAGCCCAGAGGCATCCCCTTTTTGAAGGTGCAATGAATACAAAGGGTCTGGCATGCACCTGAAACCCGGTACTTTCTATCAAGATTGGGTTTCAGGAAATAACTCTGGAGACCACTTCTTGCCCTCAGTAATTCCCTATGCTTGTTGCAGGGTTTCATGTTTGGGTGAAGGCTACGAAGGATTACGGACAACTTGAAACACTGAAGCCAGAAGTGCCTCAGGCACCAATTTTGCCCTCCAACTAATCCATCATTCCTGCTGTGATTTCAGGAAAGTGATATAGTAACCTGTCTCCTTAGAAGAAAGGATGGCCCACTGCTGTCTTTTATATTCTGTTGAATTATAACACTTTCCTTTTTCATCTGGCCTTTCATCACAGACTTAAGTGTTTTTCTTTCTGTGTATACAACTGTGCCAGTTTCTCATTCATTATCTACACAGGGATGGACACACTGATCCCATATGCAATCCTTCCTCTCTGGTCCCATGGGACTTTCTGGGGAGTGAAATTTTCCTAATTTGGAACAGATTCTCAATTCCTTACCAGAACCTTATCAACAAATGCATCTGATCTCACCACCAAAAGGAATTTCATGCAAAAAAGGCTGCCTTCCCCCTCATTTCCAGCCACCCATGGCAGCAGACATCACACTGTCTTCCAGCAGTGTACTCGAGTGTCAGACACAGCTCAGTGAAGCGTGAGAGATCAGTTCTTCTGGTCCTTCACTTTGCACGTGGTCAAAAAACCCCATCAAAATCTAGATATGAGTGCAATTTCAGTACCTTTAATGTGTGGTTTATACCATGCAGGGGTAAGTTTCTACCCTGATCTAGAGGTACCAGATATCTCACATTCTGAGACCATGTTTAAAGATATTATCAGAGGTGTATGGTAAGATTTTATGGGTAATTCATTAAAGAGCTGATTTAAATGTGTCCTATTCCTTGATCAAGCAATTACTGAATCTTTGCTCCTGCATGATCATATTGTGTAGTCTCAAGAGGAAAGCAAAAGCATGGGGAGTGAAGAATTTTTTCATTCAGAATGTACAAAACAGATTTGCTTATGAGGCAACAGGATTACAGTGTACTTGCAGGTATGTCAGATGGATTTTCTGAGTCCTGGAAGTTGTTGGCAAGGTGCCCTGCAGTCAGCTGGCTCCCTGTCTCTCATTAAATCTACGGTTTTGCTGTTGATGCTTTGAGACTCCCTTAAATTCAGAGGAGTTCCTGTCTCAGCTCCTGTCTGAAACTGCTTGGTGAGGATTCCTCAGCAGGAGGAAGTCTGTGACTTCGAAGTCACAGAATCACAATGAAAACAGTCATGAAAAAACACACATCAGAGAGCACCACCAAGAACTTCTTTCTCAATTTGTGTCCCTCTGCACTCCATTTCCCTCTCAGAGGATGCTGCCCCCAGCCTGTCATATAAAGCACCCATAGAAATGTATCAGGAGGATAAAAATATGGAGGTATGGGAATACAGGTGTGTATGTGACACTTCACTGGTTGTCCAGAGGTGTGCATCTATTCCCCAATTCATTCAATCAACCCTGCTAATAAATAGGCCTAATGAGGTCACCATTCTCAAGTTTTATTTATTTGAGGAACAGGCATCAGTGAAAGAGTGTGGTTTTAGTTTGGAAGTATCTCTCTGTTGTTCCCCGTTTCATCTATTAACAACAGAAACTTGGCATGGATTGCACTTCACTTGACTCATATAATACAGTTATCTCCACATGAGCTGGTTACCATCAGCTCTGGTGCTGTTCATGACCTATTTTGGATGAGATAATTTTTTTCTTCCTTGGACAGTTGAAGAAACTTGTATTCTTCACTTCTCATCTTAGAGGATTACAGATTCCACATCTTCAGCCTGGAGCTCAAGTCCTGATTTTCACTGCCCAGAGCAAAGATAAGGTTTGTGAACTTCCTAATAGGTTGGAAGGTGCTATGGTGGCTAGTGAAATATCTTCAGCCCTGGAACTTTCTGAAAGCAAGTATTTACACAGAACGTGAGAAGAGCATGGTGATTAAATACAGTGAAGAATTTTGCAGGAACAGGAACAGCAGTATCATTTTGAGTCAGCATCTTCATGTACTGGATGCACCCTTCTTCTAACACTGGCGCTCAATTCTTTTCATTGAGCACAATGACATTTTCCTCTCTTGGGTAGTGTCTCCCCTTGCAACTGTTGATACATAACACTGCAATAACCTCTTCTGTTCCCTTCTCACTGTCTCGTTCCCAGATGCTTATACCATGCATTGAATCTCTGTTTTTAAAGACCATTTCATGGACTACCATTTATTTGCACTCCTTAAGTTCTGTTGTAGAATAGGTTTGTGTGATTTGCACCGTTCTGGGTACTTCTCTTACTCCTCTCTTCAGTAAAAACTCTTAAAAGTTTTGCTTGTTCAACAGCTTTGCTGATAACTCTGGGATTTTATAAATCGAACTCCCATACTCTGAGTAAAGACTCACAAATCATGTCTAGAGCTGCGTGTCTGTGGCATATTCTTTAATGCTTTCCTGCACCTGTTAGATTCTCATGAGAAAAATGAATTTTTCGTAAGATGCATTCTTCTGGTGGATACAATAGGTTTCAGTTTGTGCAATGATCCTATCAATTTCTGTGCAGCTGTGAGCAAGATCTAGATGTAACTGAAGATATACAGGACATTTGCAACAACGACAGTAAAAATAAGAATTATTTTTCAGTTAAGAATATTTACAAGCAAAAATTTCCTGGCACTGTTCAGCACTTCTGTTGTTCTTCCAAATAAACAAAGAAAAAGAAATCCTATTGAAAATGGTACAAGGATCCCACAAAACTCAAAGCTCAATTCAGGATTCAATTTCACGCTGTCTGGCCTCATTAGCTGTGCTCCGTATGTTGTCCTCATCAGATTCTGGGCAGGTACATTTCATGGGAAAACAAAAGTCCCTTGTATCTGCACTTTAAATGATTTTCATTTTCAGATGGCTTTAAGGAACAAAAATGAGATCCTGCTGTTAAAATGTGTAATCCAGATCTCTGGCCAAGACCGCTGGCATTTCTGTGCTCTGGTGGGTAAAGGTGCAGCCACCAGGCTGAGGGAAGCTGCAGAGGTTCTCCTCCAAGACTCCTGACTGCCTGAGAGGATGCAAAGGGAAAGGAGCAGGGGGCAGGGTGTTTATTTACTGCATCCCAGTACACTTTCTGCATCACTGCTTGCTCCCAAAGCAGGGAGTTCAGCTGCATGAGGCAGGTTTGAAGTTAAAGCCCCACAGGATGGAGATTTTCGTTCATCCACAGTGCAGGAATATCTGCCAAGGTTTCTCCCACTGCTCTGCAAACGAGACTTGCTTCTGGCTGACAGACACCCCCTTCCCCCTCTCCAGTGAGGATGCCTCACAGAAAGCCCATCCCTTCAGCCCATGCAGCAGCAGCAGCACGGGAGCATTTCGCCATCTGTTGTGCTTTGCCAGCTGAGCTGCTCAGACTGTTCCTGGGAACAGGTGCCTTTTGCCAGCCCTATCTGCTGCTTCCATCCTCAGCTTGCCTTGGCAGGATCATGAGCAGAGAGGTACAGGCCTGCTGAGACCTCTTCTTCTCCCCTTAAGGACCAGAAGTGTGTGCACTCTTGCCACCCTCCAGGTGTGGACCACCTGGGCCCAGCCCAGGCATTTCATCTTCGGTGGCCCTGGTCTCATCTTCCTGAAGAAATACAGCTATTTTCAAAAGAGGGGGGACTCCTCCTGTAGAACTGGTCCCATATTAATCAGTCAGTAGATGGAGATTTTCAAAATAGTTTTACAGACAAGCTAACCACACCATTTTGCCCCATTCAGGGATGTGAATCCTCTTGGCTCCTTTCTGTCACCTTCCCTTTGCTGTCCCATCTTCTTGATCCCTTAAATTTATGCAAAAACCATTTAAAATCATGTCAGAGGGCCATTAAACGAATTTCCTCATGCAGCACATTTCAGGATTTTTAGCAATGACATCAGAGGCCATCTGGAATGGCCAGCAGCAGCCACATATCATCCCAGAACACACACATACCCAGCACCTCCTTCCTATGTGGAAAAATGCAATCAAGTCCTCCTGGCTCAATGGAGTTGTAAATGTCCTTTAAATCTGTCACTTTAATGTCCTCCTCGGATGATGCAGAATGAGGAGGTAGTTTTTTTCCTTATGGCTCTTTATATTATAAAGCAGAGGAATTCAAAGTACTCCATGGATTTGTTACAGGAGTTCTTTGAAAATATTGTGTTCTGGCAGGAGAAGCAATAAAGTTTTGAACTGTGTTTCCTTCTGACATTCAGGAGAGTCAGAAGTCAACCTGGCTGCAAGCAGCTGAGACAAGATAAATCTTTCATGGCAGTAGACTACCAAAGTCAGGCATGCTCTGTAGGGAAGGCTTTACTCTCTCCAAGCACATGTAGAAAAGGTGTAAAAATCAGATTTTCCATCCCAGGGCAAAACTTCACCCTGGGAGGACAAGACTACAGTGCCTGCTGCCTATGGAATATTATAAAATCTGTAAAAAAAATTACTGCACAACTGTAGAGCCATTAGCCATCCTCATGATCACATAATACCTCTCCAAAATTGTGTCAGCAAAAGCAGGAGTAGTCAAACACAGTATTGCTGTACCCCAGGGCACCAGTATTTTAAGCACCTTTCCTGACCGTTGGAACTACAATGGCTTATTATGCTGAGTTAAACAGAAAACTGCACGCAATGAGGAGAACAGCACAATGGGACAAACAGCAAACATAACACATGCAACAACCAGCAAACACAGCATGGAAAACATCAAATAAGAGAAAGTGCTGTAATGGGAAAACCAGGTATTTTGATGTTGACAACTTCGGACAAGTGTTCTTTTCAGTTCAATTATTGCTTCCATACATAAGGAAGTTACACTACATCCATTTTTGTATTTTTTGTATGTTTTGTATTTTTTGCACTTTAATACTTTTTCCCCCACCTTATATTTATTTTTCAGTCCAGCTTTTTCTTTCTTTTTTCCTTTAATTTCTTTTCCCTCTACAGTTCATTTTAGCATAGTGGCATGCTTGACTGGTGTACCTGGCAAGCATGAAACATTCCAGGTCTGTATTTATGAAAGCAATAGATGAACTGGTTGCCCTGCTCAGTAGTTTCATTGGATTGGGTTTTTTTTAAATTCTTGAGAATGCACTAAAAGACATAACCAGCTTTTGCGCTTTGATTTTTGTAGGTTTGTCTTTTGTATCCTATTTTGCCTAGTAATTTCTCACTCCTTCTTTTCTTGGCTTGATCTGTGGATTTTTGCTCCGTCATCTTCCCTTCCAAGGCTGCAGTAACCTTCATATGGTTTTTCTTGTTTCTTGCTCGGATTTTGTTTTCTTATTCATGCTGAGTTTGAATTTCAGCCTTGTACTTACAAGCCCAGCAAAAGACTCGGACCTAAAGGACTCTGAACACAATGTCCCCACTTGAAGAACATGCCAAGGCAAGTGCTCAGAAGATCTGATCCCAAGCATACATGTTTTCTGTACATGAGTGACTCTTTGGTTTGCTTTTGATTACAGTAGTCATTTTTCTTAAAATACTTTTGCATCTCAGCCACTGCAACCTCCCTTCTGCATCCATTAGAATTCTATTACAGTGTTTTTTCCTCAATTATTGCAATTTTCCCTTTTTTTTTTTTTTTGTGGTCAGTTGCTTTTTCACTTTTGTGTGGGCAGGAAAAGAGCTTTTGTACTGACAATGTTCATTAATCAGTATTGCCACATGTTGGGATATTTTTAGAGGGAAAAAACCCCAGAGTTTTGAAACGGTTTATACATGGAAAATGAAAAAATGAAAGCATTGCAACTCTAATTAATACTTAGGTGACCATTCTTAAAAGCAAATAATTATTCAGTGTAAAGGACAGATGAAATTCAAATTATTTTGAAATTTTCCTCAGCACTTATAAGACTTTGTTCTTATAAGTTTTAAAATAGTTCTGGTAACGCAGACTGGAAAGTGAAGGAATGTATACAGACCATGTAATTATCTGTGAAAAGAGAGAACAGCAAGACTGCTATTTCCACAGACTGATTTCTTAAGAAATTTCTTCCTTAGAAGAAATTGGAAATGAGTTTTCAGGACTCAATCAAGTTAAAAAGTATAAGCAAACACAATGAAGATCCCAGAATGCAAAACTTATTTAGGCAAGTAGCCCCATGAATGCTAGACAGAAAGGGCAAGTGAGACTTTTAAACTCTTTTGAAACATAAACTTTGTCTCCAGTTCATGTGAGACTTTTTAATGTTTACAGGGGAATTACATTTAGGTTTGGCTATTGCAAGTCCACCAGAACTGTGGACCACTTTGACTTGCATGTGCTGCTGGGACTTCTGTCACTGTTAAATTCTGCATCAAGGGGAATGGTTTGGAAGCAGACAGACAATTACAACTCCTCAAGACAGACTTTTTCCATGAGGATGTTTTATGGTCCTTTTCTTGTAATACCTCTCACTTTGTTAATCCAAAAGCACGATTAAGGGCTGTGTGTCAGCATCAAGTGCAGAGAACCCAGAGGACAGCAGCATACCCTCAGTCTTTCTTGCATACAACACCCAGAAAGGGATTAGGAGACCCCCATCAGAGCAGATGGGCTGGTACCCTTTTTCTACCTTTCTATTTCATTGCATGATTCCTTAGGTGCTAGTGAGAGTATAAGCCCCAGGAGGAGAATAAGGGAGTAGGAGAAGGCATGAACTATAATGTGCAAAGATGAGTTCTATGCACTTTTTTGTAATGGAAAACAATGGGAAAATTCTTGTTGTGAAGGTCCTTCTATGGCAAATGAATGTAATGACAAAAAATGTGATCTGCAGGGCAGAAGTTTCAGAACAATCTGAAAAACTCCAGTGATTTAAATCACTGTGAGCTAATAGCTTTGTCAAAGGGTTTAGAAGGAAAGAAAATACAAAATTTCACAGGTATTTTTAAGAATGTAGAATTTATGCAGAAGTATAGCAACTGTTTGTGGAACCTAGAAATACTCTTCTATATTAATTTGTTCAGCTTTTGAAAAGGGCCATGAAAGAGCTGGAGAATTGGAGATTAATTACTTACCTCTGTACTAAAGAGAGATAGAGACTTTCTCCTTAAAAGCAGATAGACTCGTCTGTATCACAACACTGTACACTCCTCCTTTATTTATTTTCCCTATGGAAGGTGACTTCCAATAAGCAGGACATTTCTTTTGCAGCATTCCCGTGAGACTTGGGCATGTCAGCATTACCTTTTCAGCACCTTGTTTTTACTGCAGCGCTCCAGTGAAAATGATCCTTACGTATGCCAGGATAAATCACAGCTTTTGCATCATAGGCAAGAACAAACCATAATCAGATTTTAACAGCAAAAATCTCTGTAACACACACTTCTTCACAACATCACATGTGTTCAAAACACAGGTTGCAGGAGACAATTCCCAACTGCCTTTTCATCTATTTCACTTCTTCAGACAGGAATTCCACAGGTGCTTGTAAAGGCCCTGCAGACTCTCTATGTTTCTTTAATAAAGCTGCAGGCACCAATTCGTATTCACAGCCATAGCAATCTATCAAACCTTGTGCAGTGTCAAATAAGTGAGCGAAGATGTAACCGCCACACTAGAGTTTCCTGACTTCTTATTTAATGCTTAATTAATGATGTTTAGTCACATAACCTAAATTGGCACTTCAAAGAGTGTTGTGGGGTTTTAAAACCTTGGCACAGTTATCCATGATCTATTGAGAATGCAATTCTGTGATGTTAATTTTTTTGTTATTCCAAGTACTAAAGTTAATCGTGGAAGTACATAAAGGGAATAAATATAACTTTGTGCCACAGCCTTTTCAAATAAATATTCTTTAAATAAATAAATTTCAAAAATCACTTATTTATACCAGTGTCCTTTAAAGTAAGTGTGGTGAATAATGCAGAAAATCCAAACAGGAGAGGGTGCCTGGGCACTGTGCGCCAGAATGCTGTCTCAGGATGTATTACATGCCAGGAGTACACCCATCCAAAATTTGTTGAATATTTCTCATTGAAGAGTGGAATTTACAAACAAATACTTTGGTACAACTCACAGGATGTTATTTCACACATATACACACACACGCTCATACCAAAACTTTATTTCATGGAGTTACTGAGAGTAACTGCTAAGGGAGAGATAAAAGTGGTCTTTACATTCTGCAACTACTGCTTTCTCTCACTGTCCTGCTCTTACGTTTGTCATCATTTTTGGCAGCCTAGATCAGTTTGTGTCCCTAAGCCTGATTAAGCATTAATATTTCCCTGCAAGACCTGTATTTCTCATGCATAACCTTCTGCAAACCTTTCTTCCTGTTTGCACTAAAGCAAGTGGTACTCATAGGTAGAGAAGAAAAATACCAGGTACAGCCACCTGCCCTCTCCAGTCGTGTACCAGTCACCAGGCTGATGCAGCTGCCTCACACCTTTCTCTTCTGAGCTCAGAGAAGGTCCCTGCAAGAGCTGTTTCCTGGTCCTGGAGATCTGTGACTGTATGGTTTTTTCTGCTCCAACACATAGTGGAAGCACAGAAAAGGCCTTAAACTCAAAATTTGTGGTAACATTAAGATGCTCAAGTGAATAAACTAAAGAATTTCCGCAAAAAGGAGTGCAAGTGGTTTTATTCCAGCTTTGGGGGTATCTCTGAACATCCTGAACAGTAGAGCTGACCTCTATTTCCTAGTGTCTGCACACAAAAAAAATTGATCGAGGGAAAAAAGACATTCTTTTAAAAATCAACTCCTTTGCAACTTAATAGGACTCTGATCACCCATGTAAAATGAGTCATGTTTTATTGCAATCTTCTCTAACCCTGACCTCCTTCACTCAGACACACCTCATGGAAAGAGAGGTGGAAGCACAATTTCAAGGGCAAGAAGCAGGTAATAATATTAAATGGCCACGGTGGGACTGCAGCAATGGATTGAGCAGATTGGATTTGCCCAGCGCACCAAAATGCCCATTCAGTCCTCACTTCTTTACAGGCTGCCTTTCCAGTCCCTCTGTGCTATATTTCATGGTCAAATTCAGGTGATGACATGGACAATTTAGTGTCTGAGTTCTTTCTAACCCAGGACATGGTGTTGTAATTACACGCTCCAGCGCAGGCCTGCATTCCGAGATAACAAACAACCTTGTAAAAGAGGGGGAAAAAATCCTTTAATAGAGTGCAGTTCCCTTCTCCACGGGCTGAGAGAGCCGAACAGCAAAGGAAATTCCACTGCATCGCTGGGTACCTGTGCACCAGTCGGAGTGAGCCCAAGTCACACCAGAAATTATTCACCAAGAGCTAATGGCCACTAAAAGCACGATTTCTTCCTTTGTCCTAAGTGCTTTGCTACAGGCTTGATGCAACTGCAATTTTCATAAGCAGCTCTTTCCCAGATACATTACCTCTGACAACACTACTTCAGTCTCTGGTCTTGCTCGAAACACTCCTCGTTGAGCATCAGAGGCTCGTTCCATAAAGCAGTTTTCACGCAGGCAAATTATCTCCCAACACGCACTCAATAAATCTACACCCAAATCATCTGCATTTCCATGCTTTGGCCTCAAGACAGTTGTAAAGGACTGCAGGTTAGGACTGCAAAGTACTGCGGGATGCAAATTGCAGGGAAAAACACCCATGTATCTGAAGGCAGAAGAAACAGGAACGTAGAAGATCACTCACAGTTTTTCATAGAATTAATGGAGACTTGATGGGGGCAAGATGAGGCTTGTAGGTAGCAGTACAATTACATAGCTACTTGAAAAATTTGCCATTTTTTGCCAGGATCAGCTTTAACATTCATTAAAAATGTGACAGTTGTTGCCTGATGTGTTTGTTAAAAAACTTACCGTTGCCACTGCCTCAGACAGAGTTTAGATCTCTTCTTGGGTCTTTCAGCTCTTAGTCCTTTGTCCATGTATGAAACAAAAAACCATTTCCATTTCTGGACTGGGTAGTCAAAGTTTATCTTTCTGCCATTCCCTTTTAACAGCCCTTGGGTATTTGTATTCTTTAATTTGAGCCTCTTCCTCCTTGCCCTTTTTTTCCCCTCATAGTCTATTTTTATATACGAATGCATTCACAGCAAACATCCCAAAAAATCAAGAGACAGTATTCATGTATGGAGAAGACACTTCCTTTTCCCTTATACTTTTTCAAGCTCTGTCATGAACAGATGTTATTTTATCTTCAGGCCAACTGGAACAACAGCTCTAAGAGGTATGAACTATATCATTCATCTCAGCACGGTGTTAATTCAGGATTGATCTATACATAGGCTGGAACTAAAAAAAGACCAGTCCTATAAATCATACCTGCAGTTCAAGTGTGTAGACAAATATTTTGGAGGCTCATCCACATCATAACCTGATTTTGTTAGTAAATCATGACCAGAATGGGTAACAGACAAACCCCAATGTCAACTCCAGTGTTTCCGGTGCAAATCTGATGGAGATTTGTTTAACAGAGAAAGGTCACTCTGAATGTAAAAACACAGCATTGTCACACCGAGATGCACTGGTAAGTTCAGATTTAAATCCAAGTTGCTATTTTGGTTCCAGTCTGGATGCACTGATGCCCTCCAACACCTGAAGATAGCAGGTTTGATGTCACTAAAGTCAACCTTTTCATTCCTCATCACAGGCCTTCATTACTAATTTACTGTGCACGACTCCATTGCCACATATAAACAAGCATGGGAAACACAATGCCTTATATTTCTCCTTGTGTTTCTCCATGAAGAACCAAACTCACCAGAACTCTGAGCCCTTCTGGGACAGGTCCTCAGGTACCACCCTGAGCTGGAAGGGTGGCTCTGGTACTCCAAAAGATGCAGCTTCCTGGAGGCACCTCTTCTCCTCCCCAGACAGCTCCCAGAGAGAGACATAGAACTTGGACATTTCTCACACTCTCCCCATGAACATGTCTCCCTTTCTGCTGTACAAAAAATGATGGGACAGGAAGAATGTATTTGGGGTGCAGGGAGGATCAAAGTAGTTGTGGGCAGAGACTGGAGGAGGAAAAAAAAGAGGAGTGATTGTTCATGGTGCATCTGAAACAAGGCAGTAGAGCAGCTGGACTGCTCTGTTGAGGGAGAGGATGAAAGAAGCAGACACCAGACAAGAAAGAAAGGAGTTTGGGAATGGATGGCCAGGAAGGTGAGGACACTAGGGTGGGGATGAAAAAAAAATTAATTTCCAGGTGAAGATAGAGTAGAGAGGGAATGAAGATGAAGCTGGGAAAGAATTAAACTTTTGATGGCAAAATGCTGGCCCTAGCAGAGAACTGGCACTGCACCAGTGGTGATTAATTACAGTGCCTTTTTTTCATTACAGGCTTGCTCCTTTCGGAATACAACAATATGTGGTTTCATTATATGCAGGCTCTGAGAACAAATGTAAAAAAAATGCTCCTCATCCACATTACTGCAAATATGGCTTTAGCACTCTGTGCAAGACCTGCCTTGTGTTTTATGGGTGCTGAGCCTCAAAAGCTGGCTTGATACATAGCAGGATGTTTTTTAAAGGCCAGCAGAGTGAAACTGCCAGTGATGCAAACAACAATGTTTACAATATTTATTATGTGATTGAGCACGTTGCATAAACACACCCAAGCTCTGTGCACAAGCAATCACTGACATATTTACACCGTGGCTCTGGAGCCCAAATGCAACTGTGTACAATAAAGCAGCAGACTGAGACTTTCAGGCACGAGGGAACAATCAAGTACCTCGTGATGAAACAAAATTGGAAGCCATTACATCTTCTGGATTCTGAAAGCAGATTTTTTTAAAAGAATATTTTAGAGCTAAATGCTACTTTGAAAGACATCATAAAAATTTGTTTTCAAATGAAAGAGGGGGGAAAAAAAGAATCCTTCCCTTTTAAAATGACAGACATTCCTAGGAACTGCACTTCACTACAGAAGTTTCCAATGACAGCAAATAATATTGTATTGGCAAGCTCTCAAGTGGTAGGCTGCATTGCACGTCCAGAACTGCTATCTGATGGTGATTTCACAGGGGGAATGAGCATCTCTTAGGCCAAGCCATTATCTTAAGCCTGTGATAACAAAACTAAAATGACTGAATACAAAATGCATGCTAAACAGTAGGGATAAAGTTAAAGAATTCAGCTGGATGATGACCTTGCAATTCAGCTAGCAGAGGATGTAGATAAACGGGACCGTTTTTCCATTTGTTTTGATGAGCTCATTGATACAAGGTTTGTAACACAGCTACACACACGCACAGAGTACCATAGCAGTATACATAGAGCTACCAGATACTGAAATAAAAAATGCAGTAATGATGTTGCCTAACTTCAAGAGCCAGCTGAAGGTTGAGATATGTGTACCAGGAGTGAAGTAGATATTCATACACCAAAAGTTTTCAGCATTGCTGTAGATGGTCGTGAGACATGATTGCTACAAAAAATTGGTTTGATACCAACTTGTGGCATTACATGTTACAGTGTATAAAGAAGCATTCTGGATGAAGAATTTAAAAAAAAAATAAAAAGAGACATGATAGTGAGACCTTTACCAAAGTTATGTTGATTCACATACTCTGACTCTGCATTTAGGCTGAAGAGGATGGGTAACATCTTCACCTAGGACCATTTATGTGAAGATGCTCCTACAAAAAGAAAGCACGTAACAAGTAAGATAATTGATTTGCAACAGCAAGCAATATCTTTGCTAAGTGTCTGAAGAAAACAAGCCCATTTCTGGATGAGGGGGGAAATATGGGACACTGATCCAAGAATAAGAAAAAACAAGTATTATCAAGCCCTGTCCTTATCTTCCCTCTTCCATAGGCCTTTTTGATTCTTCTCAGACTTTGTGTCCTTGGCTCATCCAGCTAAATAATCTGAGGCAAAAGAAAGGGAAAGAAGTTCTTGCCTTTCTTCTTTCTCTATACCAGAAAACTTCCTTGTCTTGAATTGCAACCACAGCAGTCTCTTTTTTTACTGGCCTAGCCTCCCACAAATTTCTCCCCACTAAAAACATCACTATAGATAAGTTCCAGGTCCATAGTTTTGGCCACTAACCAGTGACATGCAGCCTAAGTCTTGTGAAGAGCTCTCCCATTCCTGCCAAATGTTCTCTATTTCAGCTGTGGGTATGTGATGTGCAGGCTAATCCCAAATCATGAGCCTCATTCCATCAGGTAACCCATTTTTAATCCCTCGTGACTCTCATAGACACTGTAAATCTCCCACACCCAGCATCTATTTCTTGGCTGTAAGAAAAGCCAGCAGCAGCCTCCATCTAACACGCCCATGCCGAGAGAGTAACGCAGCCAGTGCAACAGCTTAAGGGTCTGTGTGCTCAGCTTAGAGGATAGAAAAAAGTCAAGTGCAAGAAGCCTGTTACAAGGAGTAATTTCTATAAAGCTGTGGCCACCCAGAGCCAAGACACCCCTCTCCTCTTCTTCCTTGGTATGTTCCCACATTTCCCCAGTGTCTGCTAGTTCCTAAAATGCAAGATGCCTTCTTAAGTGCACTCAGACTTTCTTTCTCTGATTTTGCAATTTTTTAGCTAATCTTAAAATAAATGGCCTTGGCATCTTTTCCTAGATTCATCAGTGTTTATTACGCCATAAGAAGGTCTGTCAGATCAAGACTCATTACTCCCTTGTCCCAGGGGCAAAAACATTCCTTGAAATACAAAACCAAAACAACCCCAGTGAAATTTCTCTCTCAAGAGAACTTCAGTGAATGTCCTGTCTCAGCAAGAAGGTAGAGAGTAGCCCAACAGCAATATCAACAGGCCCTTCTGCAATTTTACAGGCCCACTGTGTTGAAGAGCACAGTTTCATCTGCTGTAAACCTTTCCCTCTCCTCCCTTGTCTTACCCTGCCTCTGCTACGTAGTGACATGAGAGGGGACAGGCATTTGCCCCTGCTCTAATCCAAATCAAGGTCCCAAAGAAGTGAGATCATCAGGCAGCAGTCAGAGCGGGGCTGCCACACAAGTGGAGATCCAAGGGGATTCCAGCCCACACGGGGTCCTGGAGATGGAGGGCAGTGCCAGGGGGCTGATAGCCATTGCTGTTGAGACCCCCAAGCAAGGCAACATGATGGATCCTGTCCAGGGTCCATCCGGGGATCTCAGTGTGGAACAGCTGGAGAAGGGGGACAGAGATGAGACTGGATGTGAGGCTACAGCACAGGTTCATAGGTTCCTGAGCTGAAACAGAGTGCAGGGCCCATGGAAAATGTTGGTGGGTGGAAAAGGCATAAGTCTTATAAGGAGCGTAAGAGGGAGCTGGGGGTGTTCAGCCTGCGAAGAAGGAGGCTCAGAAGGGACCTTATCTCTCTCTACAGCTCCCTGAAAGAAGGTTGCTGCAGCAAGGTGGGGATCAGTCTCTTCTCCCAAGTAACCAACGATAGGACAGAAGGAAATGTCCTCAAGTTGCACCAAGGGAGGTTTAGGTTGGATATTAGGAAAATATTTCTTCATGGAAAGGGTTATCAACAACTGGAACAGGCTGCCCAGGGAAGTGGTTGAGTTGCCATCCCTGAAGGTATTTAAAAGGCATAGATGTGGCACTTGGGGACATGGTTTACTGGTGGACTTGGCAGTGCTGGGTTGGACTTGATGGTCGCAAAGGTCTCTTCCAAGCTAAATGATTCTGTGATTCTATAATTAGTGCATTAAGGACACTGACAAATACATCTTGATAACTTAAAGTGAATAACTTTTAAAATGAAGTCTATGGGGAACTCCCCAGCAGTGAGCTCTAGTCCCCAGGCTGCAGTTTTTGTGCTTCCCACACAAAGCATCAATGAATTATTGCAGAACCAGCACACAACCTCAGTAATAATAATAACAATGATGTATAGTCTCTTGTGTGTTGGACTGAAAGAGGCTTGGGGCTCCTCAGCAGAGGCTTGTGGAAGCCAGATACTGCCAGTGGAGGGGAGAGATGATCTCCTGCCATGCCAGGACACCACAAAGACAAACAAAGACTGTTTCTGTACAATTTTTCTTGGGTTTTATTTACTTTTAAAAAAAATTTCTTATCTGAGCTGAACTATTCATTTCCCTGCAAGATCTCTCAACTCACTTCAATTTTCGGGGGCTTTAATGAACCTGATGCTTTAATGAATCTGATACCTGCAGGTGTCTTAACTTGTGGTATCTTCTGCATCTCGAGCCTGGTATACTACACAGCTCTTAATTTTGGTGTGTAAGCACAGTGAAACATCTGGGCTGCAAAGCAGCAGTCTCGACTGTCACCTGATAAGGAATTGTCCTGCATTAAGAGGAATGTTACTCCTTTCATTTTCTCTCTCACTGACGCCTCTAAGAAATTTCCCTGGACCCCCTCTCCTGCATCTCTTCTTGTCTGCAGTGTTAAAAGGCAAGGGACTAACCCTGACATATCTCCACTCCTACCATGGACCAACCTTTCTGTGGATTCATACCTCCCTTCATCTGCAATCCCACTGCTGTGGGATCCTTACTCACCCTTTGTCTGAAAAAGGACATACATCCTTCATCTGAACTTCTCACCAAATGGGCTGCAGGCCAAGGCACCACCCCACACAGGGCAGGCAGGTAACTCTGCACTTTGTCATCACTTTTTTGTCACAGAAATCCTAAGCAACATTTCTTTTTGCCTGGTTTCTCTCTCTGCATGTTTTGCTCTACATAACTTTGCTATATTTTTTTTTTTTACTTTCACACAGTGCTAATAAATCAAATTTTTTCTCTTTTGCCCAACATGATGAAATTCTTCCCAGGAAAGACTGTGTTCTGAAGAGGCATTTATTCTACACTTTGTCTTCCCCTTAAGGAACTTATTAACATGGATGACTTTTTTAATTTCTTTTTTCTTCTTTCCTTTTCTTTCTCTATTTTCTCATTGCAATTTGCATATTTGTTTTGTAATACTGCTTTGTGAGCTGCTTTGCTTATTTAAGGGTGATTCTGTATTTTAACTTAGATTCTCCTTACTTCCCCTTAGCTGCCTTGTTTATGGCACATATGTTTCTCATAAAAAACCATACTGGCAGTACTTTGTTAGGGTTGGTTCTAGCTGGTTCCTGTGTGTTGGGAAATGAAAAAATGAAGGTGAAGAACGAGGCTCGTGGTGGAAGAAGGTATGATATTTGGAGAAGCATTTTCCCACCATCCTCACTGTTACATACCCAGCCAGTTACCCTGGCATCCTGCCAACACTTTTTGTGTCCAAATTTGTCAAATTGTCAAATTTTGAGCCCAAGTTTGAAAACCTGGCAAGCCTGCTAGGGGCGGTCAGAGAGATGGAGGTGTGGTGGGGAGGGCCGGCTTCTTCCATTAGTTTCTGCCACCAGTCACGCAAGATGAAAGACCCTGGTGTTTAGGACACAGTTTGATGTATCTGCAGGGAGAACTGAAATTCAAGCAGAGGAAGACACTTCCAGAGGCAGCCAGGCGCAGGTCTGCATATTGGAAACAGAAAACAGGTGTCAGATGATATTAATTCCTTGATGTCCCTCTCTCGCCCGTGTATTCTCCCCATCTGAGCTCCATTCACATTAGGACTGGGCTGTGTAATCTGTCTTCCATATGTTCTGAGGGGAAACTGTCTCTTCAATGGCAAAACCATATCAATTGTTCCCTGCCAGACCCCTCCCCGTGGCTTGTGATGAATGGCCCCAGCATGCAGCCTGCTCTGGGAGAGATGCACTTTGCTCACTGGAGATTGCAGCCTTTCCCCAAACCTTTCAGCAAGGTTTAACAAGTTCATATTTCTTAACCAGGCCTTGCTCGCACAACTCTGTCAGAAGTGGATAAATCAGGCTGGAGAGTTACAAAGAGGCATTATCTTGTCACATGGGCTAAGTTCCTGGTAGGTGCTTGGGATCCTGACTACCACTTTCACTGCAATCAATAGCAGAGAGCTAGTAAGCTCTTTTGGACTCTGGGCCTTAGTGGCCAAAGTAGATTTTTATGCTGCCTATTGACTTCAATAGCAATTCAGTGGTTGTGGAGTGATCCCATGCTTTAGGGGGCAGGAAACTATTTTTAGTCATCAATATTTCTAGCGGAATCACTATGTGCCTTTATACATTTCTGATTGAGGATGTTACTCAGTTTTCTACTTCATAATATGGCTTTAAAGATGAATGATTTGAGGTACCACAGCTAGGATCCTACAAAAAAGTTCAGCACAATCAGAATTCTTGAACCTTGTGGAAGTGTAGACACCAGTTACCACAATAACAGGAAAACGGTATGTCAGGTCCAAGCTGCTGAGCAGCATCCCTGGCAGAGTGGAATCAGACCACACTGTGCTCATTGTGTGAATGTCTGTAACATAATCTGGCCCAAAAATGATGTGACTGACCCTAATCCACAGTGAAGACAAGAATGATTGTGAAAGTAAGGGTGAGTATGGGGGGCACAGTGTGGCACAAAGGGGGACAGAAGGGTCGTATGCTCCTTTTCACAGGAGAATCATGACCTTGCATCTTCTAATAAACAGTCCTTCTCTACCTGGGTTACTTTCCCTTGTTGTTCTCCCCACCTCACTGAAACTCTTGTTTCTTCCATTACTCCTTGTTTCAATGTTCTGCCATGCTCACTCACCGCATCTGAGAGTTTTGCACCTGCTGCTGACTGCTCATGTCCCATCAGAGGACACTGTGTGCCCCTTTCCATCGGAGCCCTTGCGGGATCAGAACCATAAATAAACCAGGTGAAGCAGTTGCATCAGGAAAGGCTCACAAAAAGTCAGATCCAGAATCCAGGGTAACAATTTAGCAGCCCAGCTGCCTCCTTACTCTCTCAAAGCAGTGCAGGCAGGCTTAAGGCAGAAAAAGCTGAGGTGGGTGCTCTGTGTTCATCTCCATCACTGTGACATGAAGCTGCAGCTGCCAGCAGGAGCATCTGAAGGTCTCTGCTCTCAGCATTAATGTGGCCAGGTGCAAATATTCTAAAGGAAGGCAGTGGGGGGCAAAAGGAGCAGGGCCATTGTGGCTGCAGGCCATTAACACCTCCTGGAGCTGTGCACATACTCCAGGTCATCTAACATGGGTCTGGCTGGGCTGTGCAGTCCTCCCATTCCTCCCAGCTCCAGACCCTCCCATGGCCCACGTGCAGAGTGCGTAATGTACAATAAATTTGCCCACCTACCCACTCCTTAGGGAACAAGGGGCACTGACTACATCCACAAGATTATTAGTTTAAAACTGAGGAAGTAGGGGGAAAAGATAGGGGGTTGGTTAGTTTTCTTCTTTTTAAGTAAGAATGCTGAACCTGTCGGATTCACTGTACCACTGAGGTCAACAGTTTGTTGCTGTTCAGAAAGGGATTAGGGATTTATATGGATAATGAGAGCATATACAGTTTTATTAGACAGACTTGGAAAAAATGCTTTGAGACAAGATCTAAGTCCTTCTCATGTTTCAGGGCATAAGCTAAACATTAAGTGACGGAGGCTGGAAAGAAAAATGCTGTATTCAGTAATCACCTACTCCATCACTCCTTTCTGCCTCTTCTGATAGAGCAGACACCAAAGAGAGACCATGGGCTTCAGATTGCTGCTCCATCCCAGTCCGTGTCAGGGCTGTTTCTAAGGTAGGACAGAATCAAGGGACTTGAGTTTTCCAACACAGCAGTGCATGTGCACCTACCCGCCCAAACAGGGGCAAGCAAGTATCCATCCCTACCCAGACACAAATGCAGGTCTCTTGAAAAATAGGCACAGCGTTTCCCCATTTTTTTACAGCAGGATGTTGTTCAGTTTGTGGCATGTTAATTACTATTTACGGGGCTGCTATAAAAATTAGTTACCTTTTTATAACAAAAGGCCCACAGCCAATATTTTATAGACAACACACAAAGAAGTTTGGAATTGATGATTTACAGATCAGGAAATAACACTTAATCAGCTTCCCTACCTTCCCAAGCACGACTGTGCAGTTTTACGCCACCTTGCTGTTTTCAACTCATTATTTATTGATGTTGATTGCTTGACATTTCACGACAGGATATGCTTGTTCTGAGAGGTGCACTCTGGGATTTATCCCGACGTGGCAGAGAGGTGTGGGTTATATTATTTTGCCCGCAAGTCAGCTGTATCATGTGTCCCAGCACATAGAGTGGTCCCCAGCGTTTATGTCACACAACATAAAACCTGCTTTCACGGAGGGTGACCGCTTTCCCTGCACCACACACGAAGGGAGCCCAAGAATGCGAGGCAAATACCTCATTTACACCATCCCCACGGTGTGGAACACACTGCCAAAACACCACTCCTGCTCACCACCACTTACTTCTGTAACATCTTTCATCAGGTGGTCTGAAAGCTCTTTACCCCCATGAATCAATTAACTGCACAACGTCACCGTGATGTGGAAAGACAGGGGATGGCTGTAGGTAATTTATAGATAAGTAAATGGAGGCACTTCTTATGATCATATTCCATCTTAAGTGCTACAAATCACAGTCAGTTGATTAATGTCTGCAAACCCCTTGGAGTGCCTCGTGCTTCGTGCATCACTGATGAAACACTGCTAGAGCAGTTTGTGCCAGTGTGGAGTGAGGAATAGTCTGATGTGCTGCCAGCAGCAGCAGGAGAAGGTGAGAAACCTGCTCAGTGTCACACCTGATGGCTCTGTGGAGCTGTCAATTACAGCATGCAGGAGGGAGGATGCATTGCCAGGGTTCTGCCCTCACCACTTTGCAACCCTCCCATGCTGGAGGAGACATGCAAGAAGAAGGATTAAATAAAAGCCTACAGTCTCCAACACTGCAGACTGCCGCCAGCATGGAACACAAGGTTACAGTGTGATCATCCACACCCAGAGCTCAGCTCTCCTAACACAGGCAGTTTTACCTTGGGAGCTTCCAAACCACTGCTGTTGGCATCTCTTGGGGAATAGTAATTGGAAAAGCATGCATGTAGCCCAAGTTAAATCAAGATAAAAACAAAAAGGTGCCTCTACTAGTTATAGACTCTTGTGCAGGCTTCCATTAGGTTTTGAAGCCACATGCTGTCCTCTGGAAAGAAAGTGATTACACTTGAAATAGGTGCTGCATTACATTCATACACACTGACAAGCCACAGAATGGGACCAGTACTCATTCCTTTTCCTGAAATTGATTTTTAAAGTAATACAACTTAATGGCAAGCCAAAAGGTAAAGATCCCAAGGATAGTTTATTGATGTACTTTGCTAGCTATGTTTTTGAAGAGGAAGTTGTTCAAATTTGAAAAATTTTACTTCAGTGACTTTTCATTTTACAAACTGAGTTAGGGATTTTTTTTTCTATTTGTTCTCTTCTTCATATTTTTATTTAAAATTATACACAAAACTATTTGTTATTTTTTCACAAGCATTGTTTTAAGACAAATGAGTCAACACACATTTTTATCCAACAGTATGAAATATATTCCAGCAGTATTTATGTTACAGCTGGCTGAACTGGAAAAAAAGCATCTGCAAACTTGCCAGCAATTCCCCCCCCCCATGATGCAGTCCCACAGTCTGTCGAACCTTTCCAGTCGTTTTCCATCATCTAGTTGTACAGCAACTTTTCATTTCTGTAAATGCCTAACCCAGGGCACACACATGCACATGCATTTGTTATAGATTTAGTTTAAAAGTATTTGGCACCTATTTAAACTGTACCTCACATGCTTGCATGAAGTAATTACTCAGAGTTCATCTTGAAAGGGAGACAATATGGAAAAAGCAAACAAAATATATCATACTCTACAAATCTATGAATGCACCTGAGCTCAAACAAAACACAGGAGAGAAAACTTTCAGGAGCTCTAAGTCATGAAGACAAAATGTGTGGCCCACCTAGTTCGGATTTTTTGAGAGCTTTGCAGTGAATGACATCCTGACTTTTAACAAATGTCATTTATTTCATTAGGAAGGATTTTAGTTGACGTTGAGGTGAGAGCACAAGCCCAAAAACCTGATGAGGTTTTATCAGTGGACAGAAAAATAAAGCTAATGAGAAATTTAAGTTAGCAATTAATATATCTGTAACATTTAGTGAACAAGAGGAGGTGATCTGCAAGGCTTTATGAGGAATGATAAACCATTGTGTTACACAAGGGCATGGAAAGTTTCTGGTGTCCCCATTTCCAAAGACCACTGGAAAGCCTAAAAGCATCCACATGGCACCTGTACTGATACAATGAATCTGTCTGAACTCACTAATGTTACAGACCTTGAGAAGAGAGCAGCAATTCACAGGTAAGGTATTCCAATATCTTGCAACATGTCTGTTCCAACATGCCTTACTGAGAAAAGCTACAGTAAATGTAGTTTATCAAAATAAAGTTAAGAGATTTTCAATTCCCAGCCTCAGAAAACTAAAAAGCATTCAGATATCTAATCAGTTCTCATGGTTACTACAAGACAGAGTAACAGAATCACAGAAACATCAAGATTGGAAGAGACTTGGAAGATAATCTGGTCCAACCCTCCACCCAGAAGCACCATAATCGCCTCTAAACCGTATCCCCAGGTGCCACATAGAGATACCATTTAAATGCTTCCAGAGCTGTAACTCCACCACCTCCCTGGGCAACTCATTCCAAGGCCTACCCACTCTTTCAGTGAAATTTTTTTTCTGGTATTTAATCTGAACCTCCCTTGGCACAATTTAAGGCTATTTTGTCTCATCTTTTCACTTGAGACATGGCAGGAGACCTTGAAATTCAACTCTATGTGTTTTTATTAATAGCTATATATGAAGATAGGAAGAGACAGAGACTTCCAACATTGTTCCTGGTAAATTCCAGTGACTGATTTTATCATCAAAATATGTGTCTATTTTCAATTTGGATTTGTTTGGCTTTATCTTTCTGTCATCAGTACTAATTAAGCCTTCCTGTGATGAAGGAAAACCCCTAAAGCATTTATTGCTTGTTTTTTTTTCCACAGAAGAATTTCCACAGTGTATCACACTGACCTCTGACTAGTCTATTCAAGGGAAGAGAGCAGTGGAATCTCAAAGTTTCTCCACTTTTTCTATAACCGAAGTTTCCATAGCACCCAGACAATGGTTACAACTCTTCTCTGCTTTCTTGTCAATTCTGAAAATATTTAAAATTAGGGAAGCTGGAAAGAATGATCCTAATCCTATTTTCACCAGTGCTCCTTACAGGGCTGAAGTCTCTGTTGTTCTATGCACTTCCACACCCACTTAAAGACTCTTTCTGCCACATCATTTTCATTACTTTTTCATCCACACCAGGTGGAGAGATGGAGAGATCACATGTCAAAGGTGGAACTTCATATTTGAGCTGTGTCCGGCTGGGATGTAGTTAACTTTCTTCACAGAAGTGGGGGTCGGTGAGTGGCTGTGGGGTTGTTTGTGTGGGGTCCACCCACAGCAATATTTGATAATTCATTTTGTGATGAAAATAAATGAAAACACTTGTTTTGAAATGCTATTGATATGCAGCTGCTGGCTGTGTGAAACCTTAAGCGCTTATCCCAAATTGAGGTCTCCATAACATTGTGCTGATAAACTCTGTGGTGCCACCCTTGTTAATTGCATTGACTGGACCACTGAAGAGTTTCTTGTATAACTGATCTATGCACTTAAAACCTTCCCTGTCAAATTCAACCTCTCTCCCTGACAGGGGGGAATTAATCATTCAAGGGCTTCAAACAGTGCATATCTGGGAGATGTCTGATATTAATTAACCCAGCAAATGAAGAAATCCAGCAAATGTAGCTTGAATTTAAGCTACAACACACATTATTTAACCTTTGGAATGAGCATAAGATGCAGAAGACTCTCAGCTCTCAAAGTCTTTAGGTTACTGCTATGTTTCTTTCAAAAATGGATGACACGGATCGGAGGTGGAGCACCTGAACAATTCTACCTGCTCAGGGACTGCCTTGGATGGTCCTGTCCCCTGGGTATGGGCTAAACTGGTGGTAGCTGCTTACTCTAGATGAGTGAGCCAGAATGATCCCTCTATCATCTAGTGGGCACCCTGAACCTCATGACACAGACTTTTGTCTCATTGAGAGGTTGATGTGGGAGAATCAAATGATATTCATAGAAGAAGTCACCTGGGAAAAAACCTAAATAATTTCCTCTTGAGGTGGAAGCCTGTTCCCAGCCTCCATCTTTACTAGGGGCAATTTAAACTCAAGAAACAGGCAAGAAGAATGAAAGGGATGCATAAGCTGGACAGCTGAACTATAGGAAATGTTATACCGACAAGGCCTGCCCAGCCCAGCTCTGTATGATTCCCTACTCCTGGAATAATATTTGTGATTTCTTTGTTCAGGGAATGATAGGCATCTTTAGCCTAGTTGAGGCTCAAGTTACCCAGCTCAGTGCAGAAGTTAGGGCCGACATTCTCTGGCTAGTGCTGTGCAGTGTTTTGTTCAGGACTGGTTCTAAAGCTGATGAATCAACTGAAGGAAGACTAAAAGAAGAAACATGTCTGGTTCATTCTGCTGCAGTGACAAGGTGACACTAGTAATCCCTCCAAGGCTTCAAAGATTATAGGGAGAAAGTATCATTGCTAAAGGTGACTTATGTGGGCATGAGTAAAAGCAAGGGGATATATTAAAGCAAATGAAAGATATTTCCCATCCTGCCATGAAGATGTGTCAAGTAGCAATCCACACCTCTGTGGGGAGAGTAGGAGCTCCACTGCTGTGTCTTGCTAACTGGCGAAAGACTGGAAATCCCCTGAGAACCTTCTCCTTAGAGTACTGCCATCAGGACTCTTGCCCTATCCAAAGTCAATCCTCCCTGCTGCTTGCCGTGGTGGCAGGAATACCCCTTCCCTGAGACCCTGCTCTGTTTGCTCCCAGCCAGTGAGTGGGGTCCCTCTTCAGTCACCCTTGCACATGTGCACTTCATTGTACTAAAGCTATGTAACAGTGCTGGCTTGATTTATGAGGGCTGCATTTCTTCCAGTGATCCCTGCTGGTAAAGGACTCACTACTTCCCTTTTATGTGTCTGTGTCAGAGGGCAACTGGCAACCAGCTGTTGGAAACTGATGTAAAAAAAAACCCCAACACAACAAAACCCTTTATTATCATTGTGATATTATTTCAAGTCCCAGTACCTGCCTATAGTCTCTGTAAGGAGGGCAATGGAGTCTGTGGCTGCAGGCTGAGTTTATCACTGCTGTGAAGAAATTAAAATGAAATCATTGCATTTCCAACTTGGACAAGTCACTGGGTTTAGTGAACCAAAACACATCCCCACTACAAAGTAACACTGATTCAGACTGAGGGTGTGTTTTCTCAGTAGTCTTTTTACTCAGAGACCATACAATAGACATATTTCCTCCTAGGTGTCTGTTAATAAGGGGGTATCAAAAGCTCAGGAACAATAATTATAATAATAGCATCTTTTTGTCAAGGGAACCTCCCCTCGTATATCAAAGCCAGTTGATCTATTGTGCTGTTGTACATTGTACAGATACAGCAGGGCTGGAGAGAGGAGGGTGGTGCTCCACAAGCACTCTGCCTTCTTCCCTTGCCAGGCAAACACAAGGGTCCTGACACTCCTTAGCTGGCTCTATAGCCTCTGCTGTCTTTGTGTGCACCCACCCTGGCGGTGGCTTCCCAGTTCAAAGAGTCTCAGTTTCCAGCTGTGTCAGGATTACTGGGGTGACTGGCCCAGGATGCACAGCGAGACACCCGCAAATGGTCCAAGCATTACAGAAATGTATTGGAGAGAAGTGGCCCAAATCATCAGTCTGAATGTTCTGGCCTCATATGAATTGTACAGAAATGTGTATTTACACAGCCACACGTAGTGTTTACAGAACACCCTTCAGTCTACTTTGCAAAGTGAAAAGCATTTGTAGTTGCAGCATCCATCCTCTTGAATATGTCAGTCCTTTCCCCAAGACCTGCTGAACCTTAAGGATGACATCAACCAAATCTGAGGGAGAGTTGAAAGGACTCTAAGTTCCTTAAAATTTTACTTAAATGAGCAGCTGAAGAATGAAGAAAGGGACATATTAGTGTTTTCAGTAATGGAAAGGCGTAGAAAGGAGCTGGGAATATTGTGGTCAGATGGAGATGAGGGGAAGGTCTAGGAGAAGCCAGGAGGACTGGAGGTACTGCCAACGGAGCTGGTCTCGGGCAACTGCAGAATAAGAGAAGAACTGTAGGAATGTTGGATACAAATCCATAGAGAACCAGGCTTGGGGAGTTGGATGGCTTATGGATCCAACTAGAACTCTGAAAAATCAGTTTGCTAAAAAAAAAAAAAAAATTAAAAAAAATCTACTTTATCTGATACTCTGATATTCTTTACCTCTCAGTGATGTGCACCAGCTCTCAGTACTCACACAACTGTTCTTGAGGAGTGCTGTGTCACTGTAGCACAAGTGAGATAAAACGAACAGGACAACTGAAGTGACAGAATCAAACTGAGACAGGCTGGCAGGAATCACCTGGGTCCCTGGCAGATGCAGGCAGAGCCAGGTGATCTCACAAGCCTCTTTAGACCCCAGCGAGGTAAATCACACAGGAGCTGAGCAAACACTGTTGTCTTTCTCCTGCTGTTATCTTCCCCACGGAGGGAAGGTGTCCCAAGCCAAAGAGGAAGCCAAGCTCCTTCATGCTGCCCAGAGCCCCGTGCCTCCCAAGCTGTTCCCATCCCTCCCCCGTCACCTCCTCCTGCCTCTGCACATGCCAGGTGACAGCCTGTCTCAGGAAGGTATTTATTTTTGCATTATTGGTTAGCTTTGTTTTACCTCCTAAGTAAACCTTCCAGTATTTATAGCCTCGTCTCCACACTTGTAGTATACATTAGCCTTTTATGCCTTCTCTGTCACCTGTTGAAATGAGAACTCGGGGTCTTCGGGCCTCTGTGGCCCTTTCCTTACATTAACTTAAATCACACCAGATGTGGGCCCTTACTGCAGAGGAAGACTAATTGATTTCGCCAGTCACAATATGCCTATTGTTTTTTAACACAAATAAACACTGTGGTGTGGGGGGTTTGGGGGTGTTTTTTTTTTTTTTTTTTTTTGTTGTTTTTCCTTTTTTTTTTCCTTTGCCACAAGTGCCAAAGGTTATTCAATTAAAGGACTCCAGAAAGTGTGACTAATAATCCATGGGCAGGGTATTTCTACAGTAAAAAAAAAAAAAAAAAAGAAGAAAGAAAAAAAGAGAAAAAAAAAATAATCTCCACGCTACCCTGAGAACAGCGGCCTCACCAGGGCTGGCCATAACTGTGATGGATGGCTGGTGTGTGTAAGACGTTATTATTTGTTATGTGAGTGGGGGGACATGGCAGGCACATTGGGCAGTACACCTGCTGGGCTCCAAGAAGCAAGAACAGCTGTGTGCATTGATTTAGACGCTTGCTACTTGGGGCTCCAGGAACGAATCAAGCGACAGCTCATAAAAAAAGAGGGTTTTATGATTTTTTCCCCCTTCTTTCTGCAAACAAACGGCCACATCATATGTTTTCCTAACGCTGCCATAACTCAAAATTAAATCCCAGCCCAAGGTGTCAGGCTGGTACCATGTCAGAATTGTAACGGCTTATTTTAAAGGTCGTTATGGATGTACCAGGGAAACACTGGGGGTTTCTGCACAAAGGTGCCATTTCGTTTTGCTGGAGCTCAGGCACTTAAGGGCAATTAGCTCCACTGTTAAAAAATGAGCTGAGAGTGTTTTAACTGGTGATTTTATGCTAATAACAACTACTAATTCATATTGTTAAAAAAGAAAGTGCAGGCTGCCAAAGCAGTGTACCATATGGCCCCAAAGCTTCCCCTTGTCCTGGGTCCTGCTGCCAGCAGAAGGCGTGTGACATGCCGAGGTGCATGTCATAGGGTCAGCAAACCTCTTCTAGAGCACAGGAGACCAAAGCCTGAGCACACACCCTGCAGCAGGGACACCCAGGACCCTTTTATTCACGCTGCACCGCTGCACACCTTCCTGGCACTACAGGGCTGCAGATACTGCTGGATCCTATCACTCAGCACCAGGAAAATGCCACTGTCCTTCCAGAGCATCCTGCAAGGCTGCAGTCTAGGTTTTACTGGTCCCTGTTCACCGGTTTTCACACACCAGGGTGCCTGAGAGAGTACAGCAGCTGTGCCCTCAGGGACACATCTACAGTCCCATGAGCAGCTGAGGGCAGATGAGGTGCCACCAAAAAGATCTCAGCTGCTGCCTTTGGAGGAGCCAGCTCCAAGTGCTGCTCTCTTGGCTGTGCTGGCACTGCTTGGAAGCAAGGGTGAAACCTCACTGTAAAAGATGCATCTGAACTGGGCACATACAGCCCTGACACACAAAGTAAAAAGATCTGTATGAACACTCTTTACACAGGTGCCATTCAGCACAAAAGCATGCATTAAGTGCTGCCCTAACATCCATTCCTCCAGGTGGGTGTAGAAGAAGTCATCAGAGAAGAGCAGCTCCTGTTCCTTGCCCTTCAGATGTTCCTTTTCCCTCCTTAAATCTGTTACTGATGCAAAAGGTCCCAGCCCTACAACCACAGGTTTTACTCACCGCATTATGCTTGTGATAAAGAACTAACATTCGGCCACTTGTGCAAAAGCATGTACAATAAATAGGCATAAACACTTAAACAAGGAGAGTCTTATAGGAAGACAAGACCACTTGGCTGGGTTATCCAAGAAAATGCAATTGGTTTTGCTTTTCTTAAAGAGGAAAGAAGACGATCGGCTTTCAGAGTTGGTAGAAAGTCGATCTATTTCCACTAACTGACAAACAATATGGTGCAAATCCATAAAAATTATAAAAATGAAATTAATCTGAACATTGTAATATTATCTGCTCTTTTAGACTTTCAGACTTGCCTTTCACTTATGGAAATAACAACAGTGAAAAAGAAAAAAAGTCTTTGAAAATATGAATTTGCACTATGGGAGCTATTTGTGATGTTTCTTCTCTGACCTGATTTGCAGCTTTGACAAGACAGCCAGCAGATAGAAAATTTTAAAAAGAATAGGAATAGAATAGAAAGCATTCTAACAATTGGAAATTTTTATCACTTTCAGAATGAGATTCTGAAAACAAAACCATTATATCCCTTCCTTCCATAGACATGGATGTGTAAGCCACAGCTGACACAGAGCAGCAAAAAGCTTCAGAGACCTTTGCAAGCAGCAGAGAAACATTTGCCTCTCCTCCTTGTTCCAGCTTGACATAGTCTTAGGTCTTGTAGCTGTACTACTTTCACAGTCAGCAGACATCCTTGGGAGTCCTGGCTCTTCTCTATGTCTTCTCTATGTCTTCTCCATCCTGACAGCAGACAGTTCTCAGTCTCCTCTCACCTTTTGCTGAAAACATGAAATATTGAGCTGTTCACAGTAACAGAAAAAAAAAAAAAAAAAAAGCCAGGGGGAAATTTCAGTTTTCCATATTAAATGTTGGATGAAATAAATTCTGAGTCCACAGACCGGATGGAGAAAATTCTTGCCTGTGAGGCCAGAGCTGAGGTCCATCTAGCCCTCAGCAAAGCTGACTTTGCAGCTGATCGTGGCAGTGGCAACAGGCCATGTGGCTCTGGGGTAAGACACAAACCTAACCGCTACCTGTGGTCCTCAGGACACAGCATCATTGAACTAAGGATGATAATGAGTACATCCCTTACTAGCCCTGTTAGTCCATTTTATGGACTCACTACCCACAAATTTGCCTAAATCCTGATTTCTGTCTGTCCCTACAACCTCCTGGGGCAACAAACGCCGGATGTTTGTATCCACTGTGTTAAAAATGTATGTAGTTTCATTTGTTTTAAAACTGTGGGCTACCAGTTTCATCACATTTTTAGAGTAACAGTTCTCAATTCACCTTATCTACCACTGATATGATTTTTGTGGGGTGCTGAGCAAGGGAAAATATGACAACAGCTTTAATGGAAATACAAAAAATATGCCAGGCTACTTTTTAGAAACAGATTTCAAACATTGCTCAATGGTCGGGAAACGGAATGAGGGGGAATGGTGTCATTTGGATAACGAGTGCAACTCATCATAACGAAACCATTTATTTGACTGAAGGTAAAATCTTGGAGGAACATTGAGCCATGAAGAGAATGTGATACATGTCTTAATCTTTGGGGGCTCAGAAATCTCTTTTTCCTTCATAGAAACAGAACAGTAGTCACTGTACCCTGGCACAGTACATCACTTGCTCTATTGTTAAATAACCAAAACCACTGTGGAGCAAAACCTCGACTGGTTAAAAATGCTATTACTTCACCGTCGTCAATCATTTAATGACGTTTCCCAACATATTTTTGTTTTAATAAAAGAAACAAACAGACAAAAAAATTTAAGGTGCAAAGACTGGTGTGGTCTTGTGAATCTGAGTGTCTTCTCACAGACTCAAGAGTTGTAATTCTAACTCCCCTAAAAACAGGAATTAGAATAAAATGTGAAATCATTACCTCGGCCTCTTTTATAATAGATAGACTTCTTTTTGTGTAACTTTTTATGTATTAAAAAATGCTAAGATGATAAATGTTTTTTTTCCTGAAAAGTTCCCCCATATAGAGAGTACCTGTGAATTGTGATCAGCTCACAGAGTCCTTATTTCTTCTGATGTTCTATTGAAACCAAGAGCTGTTGTAGAGATGCTTAGGGGCATTGTAGAAATTTTTTTTAATGTGTGCTAAATGAATATTCTTATGCAGCTGTGGCAATCTGCGAGAACAGAATCCCACTTCTCAATATTCATACATTAAAATTCTGTATATGTACTGCCTCTTAGATATCTCTGACTTTTAAGGTTGTGGCAAATCCTGGTGAAGAAATGGAATTGCAGCAGCAATTCCAGCAGCAAGGGGAAACAAGGCAACTCAAACACTAAAAAAAATCTAAACATGTGAAGCACTTTTTCTTCTACTACCAAGATGAAAGAAGGCACAAAAGGTAAAAAAAGTTTAAAAATTGCTATCTTAGAGACATGTCCTCTAAGTCCTGAGCTTATCCATTACTGAAACAATGAAACCAAAATCATCCCACATGATTTTGGACATGAGATAAACATACATGCTTCTGTTAAGCAGAAAAACACTTACAGAAGATACGTACAACAGCCACAATGTAAATTTTATACTATCTATAAATAAAAATTACAGTATAGACATTAAACAAAACAGGTACTACCTGCATCTCCTGAAGGACATGCTTCTCTATTGTTAGAAGCACAAGGTGGTATTGAATGAAACACCATAGCCCTTTAAAACAGCATAAGGAAGAGAGTGAAAAATCCCCAGTCCTATAGGAGTAAAGTTAGAACATGAGGCGGCATCAGAGGTAAAATTTGTCTCAGAACTGGGCTTAATATTTTAATTTTAGCAAACAGCTCTGTAAAATATTCAATGGCCTCACTTTTTTCTAGGGCTAGACATTTTCAAGTAGTAGGAACAAAATTATTCCTAATTTCTTTAATTGTCTGATGTGAAAAGACATCATTCATGAATAATTTTTGCCCAGAAGTAGGCCGGAGAAGTGGTTTATGTCTAAATTGAGAGGGAATGTCTCCAATAACCTTAATGCATTTATTCTTTGCCTCATGAAGAGCACATTACCTTCTCAGCTTCTGATACCTTCTTCTGACACTCTTCAAATAATTCAAGGTTTCTTGGGAGTTCCCTAGTCATGTGCTGAACGCAGCCTGTCTCTTTATAGAATGCAAATTCTGGTAGGATCGTAGTCCACAGGAGAATTTTTTGTTTTAAAAACACATAACGGTTACCTCCTTCCCTTTCCAGGGTTTTGCATGGGGGCAGGCTGCCAAGGACTGACATGTTCCAGATGGATTCACAGAACGGCAGTGCGGCTCCGTGGTGCCTTGTTCTGTGGTTAGACCTCAACACAGGAGGGTAGGAAACAATGGGGGAAAAGTAGACTATTTCAGGCAAGTGTCCTAGTTTTGGAAAGGGCCACGGGCTTTTTGTTCATTTGCAAGCACTTTCTCACATTACGAGCTGACGGGTTTCTACCGAAGCCCTTGTCAGTCAATCTCTCTGTGTATTTCTCCCTGGTGCTCCGTTAAAGCCAAATAAAACCTATTTGCCTCTGCTTTCCCTCCTTGCTGATGTATGTAGAGTTATCAGCTTCTTGCAGGTGTCTGCTTCTTGCATTCATAATGACAGTTTAACAAAAAAAACCAACCAAACTCGAGGCCACAGAAAAGCTTTCACAAGAGGGGTCAAAAGGGTTTCCTCTTCTGCTAAAGGTCTGCTACATTATTAGCAGTGCCGTGCTAGAGATATTTACCTGTTGGTTGCTTTTCAATTGATTCAACATGTGGCTACAGGGAGGTTGGAGTCCTTAGATTAAACCCACTTGAAGTTAAAATCCTGGGATAATTCCAGGGGAAAAAAAAAAAAAAGAATGCTCATCCTGCTTTGGCTCCATTGTGACTTTTCGCTCTGTTTGGCTCCATTGTGAATTTTCACCCTGTTTTTAAGTTTAGCCTCAATTAAAAGAAAACAAGCAAACAACAAATAGAGAACAATCCTGAACAATTAGGGTTTTGACATCTAAGGAAGGCAATGTTGGATGAGGTCATCTCATCACAGCCCATAAAGCTATCTCTTCCTCCCTTTGTAATACCCACGTTCCAGTCCAAGTTCCTCCTTAGGTTTTTGTGGCTAAAGTGAACTAAACATCTTGGGCAAAATATGTGTCTGATTTATTGGTTGTCTGGGAGAATTAATGCTACAAATGCAATCATGTCTAATTTCAATTCAATAGGAAAAGCAAAGCCCAAAAGAATAGACCTTCCTGTGAAAGAATTAAGGAACAGATTCAAGGTTTATAAAGCCAGAGGGGAGTAGCCTGCACGTTGATCCTGACCTCCAGGAAAGCACAGGCCAGACCGCTACTCCCCTGAATTACTTCCTTTTGGAAGTAAGACACATATCTTTAAGAGAAACAGTCAATCTTTATTTTCAAATTGCCAGTGATAGAGAACCTTATATAGCCACTACATCTATTGCTTTGATGATTAGCTGTCCCTCTCTGGTAAAAATATGTGTGTCTTATTTTTGGTCTGAAGTTCCCATATTTGTATTTCCAGACATTGGATGCTCTGATGTCTTTATCCAATAGATAAAAAAACCCAAACCCAACAAAACAAAACAGAATTCTCAATGTGGAGAGATATGGAAAGTCATCTTTATAAAATTCTTCAAGGAACTGAGCTCTTTTTTAGTCTTCTGCTCAGGTGCAAGTTTTCCATCCTTTTAACCATCCTATAAATTCTCCTATGAGACTCTTTCTGCTATTCTCTGTCCAGCTTGGATTGTGGACACCAGTGAATAGAGATGTTATGGCCACATTGTCACCAAATACCATACCTGCATTCTATTTTCTTATTTCTAATTCACCTCTGAAATCCTTTCTGGAGGTCTTCAGGGAACCTGTAGTGGGCTGTGTACCCTCTGTGGTCCCGAGTACCATCCAGAGTACACATAATGTATATTCTGTCTGTGTGGCTTTGTTCTTTTTTTTTTTTTTTCTCAGAAGAATGCCTTTACTTCCTACTATGTTGCTTGCATCTGTTTCACCAGGCAATCTGGTCTGCATCACTATTTTATCTTCCTGCCTTTTTTTTTTCTCCCACTCCATAATATTTGTGTCATATCCAGTCTTTGTCAGTGGTAAGTGCATTTTTTTTCCTTGGACATTGATACTAAGACTAAATTGTTTAATTCTGAAAATTGAACCATGCAGGGCTCCACATAAAACTCATTTAACTTATAAATAAAACTTATTTAACAAAGATTCCAGATTTATAATATTTCCAATGTATCATTTAATTTTTTAAATATTTAACATAAGTTGCTTTAATTTTGATTAGGCTAGTTTCTGAGTGAAAACACATAGAGACACCGAATGAAATTCCATACGAAAGGTTATTTCATTGACATACTAATCTTTATGCTCTATGTTTAGAACCTGATCTCCCATGTATCTCAGGCTGCTTGGACAAGATCTATTTTACATAAATCCGCTTTGAAAATACTAATTTTTGATTCCAGAAGCTCTGTGTCAGCCTCCACTATTCTACCTACCAGTTTTAGACAGCCATCTGCTTATTTCAGTCACTCTACTTTCCCCTTTATGAGCAGTGTTGTCAGGAAGCTTTTACACAGATATGTACATATTTTACATTTTTAAAGATTGCCAGAATTTGCAGCCCCTCTTTTCAAAGTCCAAAATTCTCCCTTTCATCTTTAAGGCTTTTTACTGTGGTCCTTTGGCCAAGGAGGGTTTTTTGCATAATTTCCCTCTTTCCTGCAGAGCACAAAGCTACAAAAGTCTGGAACATCTGCACTGGGGCTTAAGGACCAGCATGTCTGATGAGTACAGTGACCAGAGACAGAACCACCCCTCTCCTCTTTTCTGCAAAGTGCATTTCACATATATGAATGAATGGGGAGCAAAAACACCAAAAGCAGGGCCTAAAAGAACCCCTAACAAGTAGAAATATGGGAACACAGCGACCAACAAAGTGTCCAACCACACCTTCATCCATTCTCCTCCTCAGAAGTGTAAGAACAAGCAAGGGAGGCAATACTGATAGCTTTGTGAATGGAGTGAAGATACAAATTTTGATGAAGCTGTGTGACTTGTGTGTATTCTACCATCAGTACAGGATAGACAGACCTTGTTTGAGCTGCACACACTGCTTTTGTGACAAGTGTCTTATGTCCAACATCCATGCTTTGTCCTCAGGGTACCAAAGAACAAATATCCACTGCAGTCAGGAGTTTTGAAAGAATTGGCTGAGGCATTTTCTGAGCCACTGACATAGCTTTTAAAAAATCGCACGTTTCTGAGGGTGTTGCACAGAAAAAAAAAAGGCAGTCTCATGCCAGTAATCATAAATGATCAACAGGAAGGCTCAGGAAAGTATAATCCCCATGAAACTTGGCTTAGCAGCCCAGGGTCTGGGGCAGGTGGGGAAGAAAGACTGGAAGGGATACTCGTAGAGAGAGATAAGAAGATGTACATTTCCCAGTGGAACATCTAACATCTCCCTGCAGTATTTTGTTTTCTCTTTGACTGAAAAGTGGAAAATATCCTTAGCTAATCATTTCTGGAAGAAATGGGAGACTCAGAGTTCAACATATGGAGAAACCCTTTGGTTCCAACAGTCTACTTTTCATGTGCATGTCTGAAGCTGCCAGACACATGCTTCCTTCACAATAAAGTATTTCATCTGACCGCTGGTCTTCCTTTTCTTTTTCTTCCCTTGAGACTGGGCGGTGGAGGGAATGCTGCATTACAGAGAGGGGATGTTTTGTTTGTCTTGCACTTTTTATTTACTCCAATCTGTTATGTATAAAAAGGGCTCTTATTCAACTTGCCCTGAAGAATATTTACCAGATATCAACTATCACAGTTCATTTGATATGGGACTTTAATCTTAAACCACCTGCTTTGACCCTGTTTTGGCTAAACTGTAACAGGCATTAGTCTCGGTGCAGAAGTGGATATTTTTGGAAGCCACAAGAAAAACGTCAGTTTTCGTGTTATACAACATATGGCTTTTCTGAATTGTTTTTTTTTTTTATGTGCTTGTTCTAAAAAGATGCTATTTTTGTGCCTTCATAACCAAAGTACATCTGAACTTTTCCAGTTGAAACTTCCCAGGTGTTTACTTCATGCTGTTCTCGTGTTACAAATAAACAAGTTAAAATAATGGAAGCATAATCCATTTAACACACTACTGTGCACATCCATATTCCAAACCCTCTTTGAGAAGAAAAGTGGAGACTCCAGACTCCTGGGGCTATTAACCTCCATGTTATCAAAGACAATTCATTCCGACATTCAGACCTTGCATAGCAGGGACGAAAATATGGGGAGATATGTTATGAAATCAGCATAGTTTGGGAGTTCTTTGCTGCTGCCATTTGGTTGAGGCTGGCCCCACTGCTGTTCTAAGCAGACTGTGACACTTCTTGGCATAGAGTTTCAGACCGGTTAATGGAAAGCTGATAGCTAGTAGGTCTCACGGATTTAATCATGAATCCTGTGCTTGGTTTTGTTCTGTAATTTCTCTCTAGCATGACTGAATAATGGGGAAATTTAAGCAGTAATAGTTCAAACTGAAAAAGGCTTTAATACCCCTTGTGTTTGCCTATAAGTTTTCAATAAATTTTTAAATTGCATCAGGATGACATTAAGCTTCACTCCAATGATCCACCTGTTTCCTCTTTTCATCTACGGCAGCTATCAATATACAGACTTATTAGGCAAAACTTGCCAAATAGATAAAAAGCAACCTAAAGGAATTTTTTTCCTATTTATCTTGATTAGGAAATGAGCTTGCATGCTCAAAGTACAAGGTACATGCCCATTATCAGCTTTGATGTGTTTATATATTACATTTGGCACACGATTTTACCTGTGAGGCCTGGCATCATAGTTGTTAAGCACTAAGCAATGCCTGTGATGGAACTAGCTGCACTGGTGACTTCAATTTTTTTGTTATGTGGATAAAAAGGATTTACAGCTGTTAATAAGGATGTCAGGTGATTTCTTCTGTCATGCACAGCTTTTTCCCAGCATTGACTGCTTCTCATTCACGGAGAACCCAGTGGAGAGAAGAGCCTCCACTGGAGCAGGTTTGTTGGTAGGACCTAGACCCCAAGGGGGACCCATGCTGGAGCATTCTGTTCCTGAAGGGACGGCATCCTGTGGAAAGCACCCAGGCTGGAGCACTTCTTGAGGAAGGACTCACACTGAAGAAGTTTGTGGAGGACTGTCTCCCATGAAAGGAACCCCATACTGGAGCAGGCGGAGAGTGTGAGGAGTCGTCCCTCTAAGGAGGAAGAAGCAGCAGAGAACAATGTGTGATGGACTGACCTGCCCACAGAGGCTGAGAACTCCCCATCCCTGGATGAGAAGTTGTGGCTGCCCCTTCCCTCAAAGTGTTCAAGATCAGGCTGGATGGGGCTCTGAGCAGCCTGGTGTAGTGGAAGGGGTCCCTGCCCGTAGCAGTGGGATTGGTACTAAATGATCTTTAAGGTCCCTTTCAACTCCAATCATTTAATGATTCTATAACCTCAATCCCTACTCCCCATTTTCCTAAGTTGCTGTCAGGGAGGAGATAGAGAAAACCAGAAGTAAAACAAAGTTTGGGAAGAAGGGTTTTTTAAGATTTGGGTTTATTTCTTGTTATCCTGCTCAGATTTGATTGGTAGTAAACTAAACTAACTTCCCTTAATGAATTATGTTTTCCCTGTGATGGTAATTGGTGGGTGGTCTCTCACTGTCCTTATCTCAGTCCACGAACCTTCCATTGCATTTTCGATCCCCTGTCCAGCTGAGGAGGGAGTGACATTGTGGCTTTAGGGAAGCATTTGACATCCAGCTGGGATCAATCTTTCCCCCCACCCCAGGGAATCATCTAATGCTTGGGGTCAGAGGGGACTTCAAGATCATCCAGTTCCAACCCCCTTGTCATGGCAGGAACACCAAACCTCTACCCATCTTTGTGGCTCCCCTCTGGACTCATTCCAGCAGGCCCATGTCTTTCCTGAGCTGAGGACCACAGAGCTGGATGCACTACTCCAGTTAGGTTATCACAAGTGCCAAGTAGAGAGGCAGAATCACCCACCTCAGTCTGCTGGCCACACTGCTTTTCATGCAGCCCTGGACACCTGGGTTTTCATCCATGGTGTTCTCAGGTTGGTGGTTGGAATGTAGCATCTGGATGTGATTCAGTAGATGTATGGAAGTTTCCCATGGGGTGGGAGGTGCATTTTGCCATGATGCTGTAAGGAGGCTGAGGCTGCAGCTTCCACCAGGGATGGGCTCCTCCTGAGGCAAATGGAACAACCAGATCTTCACAGGCAAAGCCTTTTGTCCCAGCAGAAACTGAATGTGATGAATATCTGCCAGGAATTACCCATGTGAAGGCTATAAATAATTGAAGAAAGAAATGTGGAAATGGCAGGAATGTAAAAATCTGGCATCTCCCTTCATGATTTGCAAAGCAACACCCGGAGTCCAGCTGATAACACAAAGAAGATCCTTATCTTTGGCTTGCCAGAAACAGAGGCAGGAACCAGCAACATGAATTATGTGAAGTCCATCAGGTGCTGGCACTGGTAAAAAAGAAGGGAAATTTCAAATAAATAAGGTGAAATGGGAAGACTTCTTTAGAGCACATGTACAAAATTTCATTATTGTTCAACTAGGGAGCCAGGCACAGCTTTTCATTTTCAGCTCCCCGCAAGATTGATTTGACTCGTATATAGTGAGGGACTTCAGTCTTTTGTAGCCACCTGGAGCAGGGGACCAGCAAAGGCCGAGGTATTTCCCTATCCAGGTGGCCCTCATAAATATCTGGGTGGAATTTATTTTCTTTCATTTACTTTGGCATTGCTTGGGCACTGCTTGATTAAGGGGTGGTGTGTAGGAACTGATATGCCCAGAGATAGACAGCCACATCTGCTAACCATTTAGATTAATTATTACACCTGTACCATAAAACACATGTTAATAAAGGCTTGGTGAACAGGTTCAGGTTGCAGTTTTAAAAAGGCCCAAAGACAGCACAGTGCTAGTCACGTACAAAAGTGAGCCAAACCTTTTGCTGATAAGATGCTGCAGGTTCCAACCACATCCAAGGAAGAGGCAACGTCAGATACACATGAAAAATAAATCACACTCAGGAGGAAAGTGAATATCCTGGCAAGCTATGCCTTTGTAGTCTATTGGCTAGAAGGTGAGCAACAGTACACATTTTTTCTTTCCTTCTTTCCTTGCTGTTAGATGTAGAAGGAAAAAAATCATTAATCACTCTGCAGGATACAGCACTTAAATGGGTAAAGTTGCTGAAGGGGTCTGGTTAGCATCAGCCGATTTTTCATTTCCTTTCAGTGGGGACAGTGTGGTGCTCTGGAATCCCTGGAGCCCAGGAGCATGAATGCAGGTATTGAATTTTCAGGAGGAGACAATTAAGAGCAAGCATGTGAGATACAATCACATTTAAATTAATTCAGATACCTCAGCTGAAGACCTAAACCCTCTGCCTTCTTACTTCTTTGGGAGACATATTTGGGAGGGCTTTACTGGGCTGGCATTAATCATTAATCATATGAGCCTTGTGTCAGTTATGATGGAACACAATGGAGCTCTGTATTTATTATTTCTTCCCCTGAAAAGGTTTACCATATTCTTTCTGCCTGTGGAAAATCACTTTCCTGAACAACCTCTGCAAACATCTTCTGCCTGTTTTTTACACTTCTTTATTTTGAGACGGACTGCAGTCAGAATGGAATGAATGAGGGCCCTGAGCCTGGTGCCAATTCTTCATTATTTTCCAGATATCTTCTGACCCAAACTGGCTTCCATCGTGATCTGCAGATGAGCCAAAGGAAGAGCATAGGACCATTGTGAGGACACCTCAGTGTCATCTCACCTCCAGTCCTTCTCACTCTGGGCTTCATCTGTGGTTGATGCTGGTGTTTACCTGTTATCTCTGATGGGCAGTAATACCCATCACTGCAAATATCAGTAACAGAGGGGCACGTCAGGGGCTGCTCTGATGTCCCACACCACTGGGCAAGAGGGCGTGGTTAAGGAAATCTTCCCAAAAGGAGGAAGCCAGAGTGTGCACCTGTCCCTCAAACCTGTTCAAACTATATTTCACTGACAAACCCAAGAGTTCAACATGTTTGGTCCTGACCTGTGGCTGACCCCAGCCGAACTCTTCCCAAGCTGAGCTTGATACTGAGAGATTGGCAAAAACTTGCAACTCAGGCAAAAAAAGCTTTCCACTGGGGAAGTATGACTTCAAAAGGAAAATGGGTCTTTCATGCCATCACAACCCCAGCTCCAGACTCTGAATGCCTGCAGCAAGGACAGCTTGTAAGACGCAATAAGCCTACCTTTGGGAAGGTCCTGCAAAGGCGGTCTGGCCATCCAAAGTGAAGGATGCTCTTTCAAAGAGATTTTTCATTAATCATGAGGAAAAGATGAAGTGGAATGTCTGCCTCATCTCCCCAAAGAAATATTTGTACGGAAATACGGCAGTCTACAGGGGATAGGAGTGTGGAAATGTGAAATACACTGGGATGTAATTTCAAGAGATAGTCCATTGTAAGTCTGATAAGGCTATTTATCTTGACATGTGTGTTTCAGTGTCTGAGACTTACTTTCCCCTGCAGCCTCAGTTTAAGACTTTGTGGTCTTCATCTGTATGTGCATATACTTCAGCACTTTGGAGGATTGGAGTTAAAACTAGCATTCCATTTTCTTTGTTTTCAAACCATACTTCTGCAGTCTTTTTTCATGCTACCACTATATCATTAATGAGCACTTTTGTGGTTACTCCAATTGTTTGAGTTCTGTCCAGGTAATAGGTGCCAACTTCTAGCAGTTGCAGTATGTGAATTGCAGTGCATGGAAACTACTGGCACATCAACAACATTCATTTTTCTGTACTGGAATAATCCTTGGAATGTGTTCATTTCAAGTTATTGTTTAGATTTACTATCCAGCTCCACCTTCTGGTAAACTTGAATTAAATCTAACTTTAAGTTTCTTTCTACTTGCAAACACTGAAAGCAAATTCTTTCCTTTGTTAACTATGTTACTGATCAACACTTAAGGATGAATTATACTCACCTGTATTAACCTTGCCAGTCACTGAATTTGTACCCCATTGCCTGTTTCAGGGATACATGAAATAAAAGGAGCACTTTCAGGGTAAGGTTTCAAGCATTAAGGGAGATCGTCTGCATTCTCAAGTCACTGAAATTTCTGATTTGAGACATCTCCTCATGAATAGGTCCAAGACTCCAAAATTACAGAATTGCTTCCTTAGACTCGTACTGCCACAGTTCTTTTAATCTTAGCTGCTTTTGAAAAAGAATGCACAAATGTGTCTGATGAGATATCCATTCATTCTCAAAGAGTTTCTCAAAAAGGATAAGCATGAATGTGTTTATACTCAAAACTGAGCATAACTGGATTTGCTTTTAAATTGCTCATTTATCTCTCTGCTTCTTATCCCTTTTGTAAAGTCTGTTTGAAGTAATCAGACAGTTAGATGTCGCATACAAGGGACATCAAATACTACGGATTTATGAAGAACCTCGGAGAGCTGCATTCCTATCTTGGACAGGGCATGGGGACACTATGAATTTCAAAACTAGTCATTTAATCAATCCATTTATCCAGGCTCCTATCTATGGTGTTTGGGTTTTTATGCACACTTCTTGCCTGTGCATTTGCATTTTTCTTTTGAATCATCACTTTTTTAATTTATGTACATCTGGTATATAAACTGTATGTCTACTAACAAACTAAGTAGGGCTCAAGGGTTAGTCAACAATCGTCTATAATGTCAACTTCTGGCACATACCCTGACACAGCTTCCCCAAACCAGCTAGACCCTCATAGACAAAGCCAAGGCATAGCCTAAGGGGCAGCACAGGCCAGTGAGAATTTCCCACAGGCATTTTGAGCAGTGGTAGGTGTACCACTCCCCTTCACTGCTTATTTTATTTTTAAGGATTGACATTATCTATCACTCTCATTTTCTGTTCCTGAGAACACAGAAGACCAACAGCCTGGTTCATCTTGTGACCAGGCAGAAGGTGCATCAGGACACAGAGCCCTGGCATACAGCTTGTACCAACCACAGCTGAAACGATACAGTTTATTTCCACTTACTGCCTGTGAGCAGACCACCTCTGTGTCTGACTGCAGTTCACAATGTGCTAAGAAAGGTCTCTTCATTGTGCCAGTGTGGAGATTGCAAGGTTTTCAATATGCAGAAGGCTGAGGACAGTGGGCGTTTTTATTTATTTTCTCTTGAACCAAATCCTTATATTCTTCCTGTGTTTCTACTCAAACAGCATTCAGCTGCACTATAGCTAATGGAGATTTGCCTGAGTAAGGACTTAACATTTTTCCTCTTACTGAAAAAAACCCATCCCATTGTTTTTTGCTTGTGTTACCATGGGGCATAAGATGTCTGTTTTTCAACCAAAGTCCCATAGGTCTGAGGACAAAAGGAAAACATAGTTCCACCCCTCAAAGTGATCATAAGGCAAAACACAATGGGCAGCTACAGACAGATGAATGAGCACACAGACACAGAGAGACTGTGTTGGTCAGTGTGATGGGCTGCAACCTAACCATTGTCACCGTGGGCATCACTGGAAGGAAAACAATTGGAAAGAGAACTGAGCCAAGAGAGGCATTTTCTTTGCAGAGGAATTTGCATCTCAGCACTTGGTGACAGTCCAGCCAGAACAAAAACCGGAACTGTTGCAATGTTGAGTGAGAAGGGGCACGGAGCCCCTGCTGGGGATGTTCTCCTGGCGGGCTGGCCCTCACGGGACTTGCACAACCTTCCAGTTGCACTGAACTGGCACATGCCAGCAACCACAAAAACACTTCCGTCACAGTTTTTCCAGCCAGTGAAGCCTGAAAGAGACTGGTGGAGTAGATTTTGTCTCCTATTACAGGGAACGCCTCCAGGAATGAGGGGCAAAAAAGGAGAAAATGTGGTCATTAGATCTGGAAATATAACATACAGGCACTATGGTATGGCACTATCGTCTGGCCAAAGATCCAATACCTTTCAAGTAAATGAGAGATGATAGGTGGTATAGGAACTGACTGCAGACAGCTAGAAAGGATAGACCGGTTCCAATCCCAGGCAGTGCTACAGGCTGGAGGAGGAGTGGCTGGGGAGCTGCCTGAAGGAAAAGGACCTGGGGATACTGGTCAACAGTAGCTGAACGTGAGCCAGCTGTGCCCAGGTGGCCGAGAAGGCCAATGGCACCTGGCCTGTATCAGCAATACTGTGGCCAGCAGGACCAGGGCAGTGACTGTCCCTCTGTACTCAGCATTGGTGAGGCCACACCTCGAGTGCTGTGTTCAGTTCTGGGACATTCATTGCAAGAAGGACATTGAGGTGCTGGAGTGAGTCCAGAGAAGAACAACGAAAATTGTGAAGAATCTGGAGCATAAGTCCTGTGAAGAGTGGCTGAGGGAGTTGGGGACATTTAGCCTGGAGAAAAGGAGGCTCAATTGGGGGACCTTGTCGCTCTCCACAACTCCCTGAAAGGAGGGTGTTAGCTAGGTGGGGGTTGATCTCTGCTCCCAGCAACCAGCAACAGGGCAAGGGGGAAATGGCTTCAAGCTGTGCCAGGAGAGGTTCAAGTTGGACATCAGGAGGAATTTCTGCACAGAAAGGGTTGTCAGGGATTGGAACAGGCTGCCCAGGGAGGTGGTGAAGTCATCATCCTTGAAAGTGTTCAAGAAATGACTAGACATAGCACTTAGTGCTGTGGTTTAGTTGATATGGTGGTGGTTGGTCAGAAGTTGGACTGGATGATCTTGGAGGTCCTTTCCAACCTTAATGATTCTATGATTTAATGCAGGAGGTACAGAGGAAGCGGAGAAAGGTTGCAAACAAAAAGTGACATGATCACAGTGGCAGTCTGTGAACACAGAAATGCAAACTGATGGAACTGGGATGAGTTTATCTCTGTACATGGAAGCTCAAATCCCCGTCGCACTGTGCAAAGTGTGGATGTGGTCTGAATGGGATTCATGAGTCACAAGCTCTGCCCAGATGGACTCTGAGTGAAGAATGGTGATGCTCTCACAAAGAATTGGAAAATGAGTTTTAGTCTACCTGAATTCAAGGTATTAATTAACTGTATGTAAAGAAGTGCAGCTAACACAAGTGAGATTTTAAATTGGAAGGGAAAGTGATTTTTCTCTAGCAGCAACATGAATTGCTGACATGGAGCAGTTTGTTTGGAGTCACTCAGTGGATTTGTGCCTCTGCCTGACTAGAAATTTGAGGGATTTTTACATTGAGAGAGGTGTCAAAAAGGATCACACTCAGAAGGAAACTTGAGTCTGACTGGGCTCTGGCCAGAGGAAAGAAAAGTTACCTCTGAATTCAATTAGCTGCAGGATATCTTTCTCCTAGGGTGTCAAAAAGAGCACAGAATTGTCAGCCAACACCACCACCAGACTGAAATGGCTGGGACATTTCCTCTGCTTTGATAGCTCCTCTTACCCTTGAGTGGAAGGAGACTGACCCAAAAATACTCTGAAAGATGATGAAAGGGAAACTTCTTGGCTACAGTCTCTCCTTGCCATTCCCTGTTTTTTGCAGTCTCTTCCTCTGACTTATCTGTCCTTTTAAAAAATTTCAGTCCTGGCAAGCAGAACTAAGAGGCTTCAGACAGGCAAGGATGTGTCAGACACACAGGTGAATCAGAAAGTCAGGGTTGCATCTCCTCTGGTTGCTGGCACTTGTTTGCTTGAGAAATGTGGGTGGAGACCACAGTTTTCTTTCTAAGTTCCCAACACTGTTCTTTTCTCACCAAATAAATTAGATGTCCTCTGCAAAGTATTCCCTGCTGACCACATTTTAATCTATATCACTTTGGAGGTCAGTAGGAGAGCTGTTTTGCTGATCCACAAATTTATTCTCATTGGTAATTCAGTGCCTTGGTTTTTGGCCCATAATGACAATAGTTACCAGTCTAAAAAGTACTTCATCTTGCTTTCTATTGCCAGTTGAGTTCAAATGTCTTACATGCTACGTGGAGACCCATTGCACTTAATAATTTTTAACTCTTTTCTTCAAGCTTAAATGGAAGTTTGCACACATCTAATGAGTAACAGGATACAAAAATCATAACTGTGATTTTAAAAACACAACTTGTAGTCTGTCACAGTATTTTAAATTTCTTTGTGTTTAGATACTCAGTTCAAAATTGTACGTGCTAGACCTCTTAGTGGTTAGGGAAAACAGTGGGGAGTTACTAGTCTGGAGCCAGAGGGTGTCTGATTTTCATTGGAAGCTGGAATATCCAAGGCAGGAGTTGGAAAAGCCAAAAGTCCTTCAGAATAATTTTTCTGTTTTGCAAAATAAACAAAGGAGGATTCAAATGAAAGCAATGCTGGGACAGATTCCCATAGGAGCACACAGCACATTCTGGCAGAATCCTGGGGCTCTTTTCTGCTCTGATTTATATCAGCAGGATAAACACTTTCTTATTTACCAGATGCAAAGGACCAGCAGAATCTACAGGAATGATTCGATAACCTACAATACATCTATTTCTTGGTTACCTTGTCATTTCCCCAGCTTTGTGCTCTCATGATCTCTGTGCACATGATCTGACAGACTTCTTCAACAGGAGAAACGAGATCCAGTACAATGTCCGGCCTCCTGGCACTTTTCTGTCCTTCTGCAACAAACAGATTTTATAACAGCTGAGATATGGTCCCTATAGAGCAGACAGTTACACCAATGCCTTACACCACTGATTGGGTGTTGTATAAGGACAAGCTACACAACTATGGTATAAACTATGACATATTGTATAGCTGTACTGGAGTAACTGCATCCACAGCTGTAGAATGCTCCACCAATTTAACTGTGCTGAAATAATCCAATCAGTGGCAACCTCCCATTTGGGCACGTTCTTAGAAATCCTAACCTTAAGCAGAGAGCTGCCTATTTCCTTAAACCCTGATCCAGATTCAGAGGAAGAACTCACCTCCAGTTCCACTTCTACCTTGACATCCACCATAAATGGCCAGCTAAGATCCCGGGAGCAGCTAGTGGGAATTGCTGTTCTTCAGAATATTTTTCAGGTTACAAAATGGGTCTGGACCAGCACAAAGTCCCATTCCTGCTCCCTTTGTTCTCCTTCCTCCAGTCTCTTCAGCTGCATGGCAAGCTGTTCAGAACTGAGAGCTGAACAGACTCTGCTCATCTTGCATGACAGCAAGACTCTGTACTGCACTGAAGCCTCTGGACAACCTCTTAACAACATGTGATTTTACTATCTTCTCCACCTATCCCAGTACTTTGTGGCACACAGAGAAGGTACACCGTACAGTGCAATAATGTGTATCCTTTAAAGAAAAAAACACATAACAGATGCCTTTTTTAAAAGGGAAGTGGTTTTTACTACTCACATGTTACTTCATCTACCCGTAATTATTTTTTTGGGATTTGAGTATACCATTTTTGGCTGTTTAAAACAATTCTTGAAGTAGGATATTTGTTAAAGTTCTTTCTGCCAGACACTTTAAACTATACAATGCACCACTGCCAGTAGGTCACTTCCCACAAATGAAAACTATTTGCCAGGTCATACACATCAAACACCAGGATAGACTCAAGGTCTTCTATTCTCAGCTCGTCATTTTACCTGCACAACCAGAGAATTCCAGAAAATTGTCCCAAAAGGGATCTCCAGAGATCATCTTCTCCATTCCCCTGCCTCACAAAGTACCAACTCCACCTACATCATCCCCAGTAGCTGTTTTTCTCCGTATGTAGACACAGTAGTGAAAAAGAATGCCACTTTCATTTCCTCTGGAGCCAAGAGAGTTGGAGGTAGGCAACACTGGAAGCTGTTCAGCATATCAGTGAATGGAGAAAGACCTTACTCAAAAGCAGGATTTCCCATGCAAATCACAGGAGACCAGAGATTTAGGCAGCTTCATGTTATGACACGGTCAGTCTGTCTAGCTGCTACTGAAAGACATTCATCTCCTGTGTCCTAGTTCCCTTTCTTGGCTGCTCCAGTCCCAACACCTTGTCACCTACTCCTGTCTTGGTGCTTACCTGATCCCACTGGAGGCTGATTCACACAACTAGCCCAGCTGTAACATCAGTATTATGGTATTTAAACACTGTGAGATCAAAGTAGCTCAAGAGAGATGTAAAAGGAACAGCAGGAGCACAGAAGTGGGGAGATGTTTATGGCGTGGAGGAGGAAGCAGGCCCCCCACAAACACCTTTCCTGACTACTCTGTCTTAGGTTTAGCTGTTGCCTGGAATGGCACCATCGACCTGTTCTTGATTCTTTAGGTAATAGGCACAAACTGCCACTGCTGCCAAAACAGCTGCCCCATTGCCAGCTGCTAAATCCACTCCCCATCCCACGCCCCTCCTTGTGCTACTCTGTATGTCTCTGCACCCTCACAAGCAGCCGGGCAAAGAAACCAGGGCTAATAGTTGATGGGATAAGAGGAAAAGGACAAGGCAGTTCCTGTTCTGTAGGGACAAAGCGGGGCTGGCTCAGTGCCTGCTTGTAAAGTGAGTGCGGAAACTATGCCCCAGGCCTGTTTGAAGGACATCTGCAGCAGAGCCTTATGCACCTGTCACACCTCCCAGAGCAGCCACCAGCCCTTGTGGGCACTCCGATAATTAGATAGCTTCCTTTCCAATGAACACTACTTGTGCCTTTTTTGCCCCACCATTAACACGCCTTTTTAAGCATTTTTATATGAGATTGTAATGAGGAGTGTCAGGAAAATGTTTTGTTAGCCAGCACCAGGGGAAATATCCATCTATTTTATCTTCAGTATGGCACTGGCCGCTCTCATCGCCTATGGTTGATGTCCTAGCTAACTACCCAGATGTGCTGGCCAAGCAGCACTTCATGATTTATTTGAAAATTCTCCTAAAAAGAGGAAAGAATGGAGAGAAAAAAGCTAAAAGTTGATATGCCAAAGTCATCATTGCCTGCCATGCTTGGAGATTTCATGGGACATATTTTTAGAGGCAAACTGTTCAGGAACTCAGTGGTACTTTGTTACTTCCATGTTAGGGGAATGGCATTGGGAGGGTTGGTATGGAATAATGCCGGTCCCCCACTGCTCACCTGTCTCAGATGTCTTGCACTGCAAACACACCAACTGGACATTCACTGTGTTTTCTTAGCACTCCCATTGCTTCAGCCTGCAATAAGGTGCTGTGGCATCTACAGTCACAGTATGACAGCATTTGTCCAAGATGTGATCTCTCTCAACACCAGCTGCTGTTGTTGTTGTTATTATCATCTGCAGGCTAATTTTGCAACACTGAAAAGAGCAGAGCTATTTTCCATGATGGCTCCGGCCCACATTATCTGCTCTAGCACCATCACCTGGTGATGGATCATCAGGGAAAGTTTTACAGCTTATCCCTCTTCAGTAATATCTTGGTACCTGCAGTGACTTTTCATCTACTGCCATCTTGTCTGTACAGCACAGAGCCCTAAAGGAACTTCTGGCAGTAGGCTGAAGGAGAAGCATGAGCAGCTGCAAACCTTTACTGGTAACAGCAAACTGAACTCCACGGCCATTTCTGTTCACAGCCTGTGATAGGAAAGGTCTTGGTGCAAATGAAAACATGGTGGAGGAATGCTGTGTTCACAGAAAAACACATTTTTCTCTGCTTCTGTGAAGGCGCCGTGGCCTGGAAGATGAAATGCTACTGCTGAGTGAAGACTGCCTGCCTGAGCCACAGTCTGACCGAGAACTCTGTTTGGACTTGGATTTTCCTCGAACCACAACCCTGCATGATTTCTAAATCATCCAGAGAAAGGAAAGGCATAAATGAGGTGTTTGTGGTGAGACAGTCTCCACTTGAATAGAACCGAAGCGACAAGGAGTTTTCTGCAGGACTGGTGAAGAGAAGCCTCATGGGCCAATGATGGGGAGGTTGAGGTGACCTGGGAGGCAGGCTGGGCAGGATGCTCAGGGAAGCAGGAGGGGCATCTGCAAACAGTCAGTGCTGCTGTCAGCGCCTTGGAGATGGGGAGACGAGCCATGGCCCCGAGCTAGAGCAGGAATGGCTGTTACACCTCCCAGGCCCTGGTCAGGCCGGCAGGAGCGTGTCCTTGGTAATGCCACATGGGGCAGCTCAGTGTCAACCCCCTCGACCTGCAGGCAGCAGTTCTGCCAGCTGAATGAACACAAACCTTCTCTGACTAAGTACACAGAAACCATACTCTCTGCTGGAAATTACTTTCTGCAGTCCTGGGGCCTCTCTCAAAAGCCAAGTCAGCATTTTATACCCGTCTGGGTACCAGAACTACAGTTCAAATTGCACTGTCACTTGTTGAAGACATCTAGCAGAACTGTTTGCCGTTGGGGAATTTATTTTGTTGCAGTGGAATTGTTTTACAAGTCTGTGATAATTTCATGGAAGTTTTGCTTCAGAGATAAAGCTGGAGGAGATAGCTATCCAACACTGTCAAAAGACCAGTGTTGCCCTGAATGAAGCCTTGGGGTGTGACCTTGAATCTACTTTCTGTAATGTTTTTATTTGCAGTGTATGTGTCAGTATTTTTAAAACATTGTGCTGAAATGAAATGTTTTTATCTCTCTGAAATTAGCATTTTCTAGCATATTATTTCACAGGAGTATCTAAATTTCAGAGGCAGAAGAGTGAATCCTGACTTACTAGATTTCTACATTAAAAAATATAAAAGATACTGCATTTTCCACATGTCCCAAAGCTATTATCTCTTTGAGCCAAAACTCTCTATTTTCTCATACTTTTTCATGAGCGTAGTACTAGGGCAAATGTGTAATTCTCTGCAGGAATACACTTAGTGGAAGCAGTAATTCAAGAGTGCAACAATCTTCCTAGAGAAGGTGTGTGAATCTCCCCAAATGTTTGACCTCCCTCTGACAGTCTGCAAAAATGCTAATGACTCTAATGCCTCTCACACTCTGTGCCTAATGACAGCCACTCCTGCTGCCAATTAGATGAGATTAGGGGAGAGATGTCTTGCGCATACTGTACATGACAGCCTATTCCTAGAGCCATATATTGCCTCTAAATTGGCTAATGCTGAATTCAGGATGGAAATGGAAAGCTATTTGTGGGAGGCTTGTCCTGAGTCCCCAGCAGGGTGTGAGAATTTGTACTTAGCACTGATGGTACGGTTATGCTGCATTGCTGATGGATGTAAAAGAGACCTGCCAAGTAGAGACTCCAGAATCATTTCCTAAATAGCAGCGATAAAAATTACTGTTAGAGCCTAAATCTGCACTGTTTTCCTATTTTCCAGGCAACTCCGAGCTACCTAGGGAAGCAAGGACATAATTTGCCCTCAGAGTATCATTATGTGAGTTTTTGTACACTAAGCTTTTTCATACCCACCTCACAAGAAGGAGGACTGAAAGGGAAAACCTGGCAGGAGAGTGAGAAAGAAGAAAGTGGAGAAAGAAGAAAAACAGTGAAGCGGGCTCCCCAGGAGCGGATAATGCGAGAGCGCCGTCACGTCAGACCACATCGGATCGCTGCGTGCTCAGAGGTGTCTTATGAGCCCATGAAAAAACCTGTCCCAGAGTAATCAAACCCCATTCTCACGCATTCCATTCCCCTTCTGGAGTCTAGGTGGGTGCTGGTTTTAAAACACAAATTTTGGAATAAAATAACATCTTTTGATTTGCCTTATCTATTTTAAACATGACACTAAATTCTGGCCGGTCAGAAATTTCTATTGAAAATTTGTGTTGCACAAAAAATAACTCTTCCTTAGAAGCAGAATTTTCTTTAAAAGCTTTTTTTTTTCCCTGATGCCTGACCAAATGTTTCAAACCAAATATTTCAAACCAAAATGTTTCAAACCCTTGGAATATGAGTTACGACAGAGTGGATTCTATTTAAAATTTTGTTGGTATTTATGTTGCTCAACTTTTCTTTTTTTCTTGATGTACATTTTTTTATTCAGTACTTTTTTCTTTTCAAATTCTTCACGGCACTGGAAGATTTACAAGAGAAAAATCTACAATTTAGCTGCTCTTTTACCAAGCTGATGAAGTTGCATGTTAAGAGTTTCAGTTTCAATTATTTTCCTTCTTAAACTAGTTTTTCAGATTTTACATAGTCCTAAAAAGTCATATGAATCAAAATTAAAAACTAAAAAGTGAAATAAAAGCCCTGACATTCTCAATGGTAGTTGCTTTCCGTGACCAAAATTAAAAACAGTAAAAAAGTTTTCTTTGGGAGAAATAGAAGAATGTGTACAAACATTAAAAACTGTAAAACATTCTCCTGTTATTCACCTGAAGGAGAAGCAATTTTGTATTTGGGACTTTCATGTGAAATAGTTTTGCTGTTTGTGTAACAGCTTTAATCCACGCATACGTTTTGCAGTAAGAAAATCAAACCAAAACAAAACAAGGTACATTCAAAGCTACTCTGATTTTCTCCAGCATGAGTGGAAATGTCCTTCCTGATGCCTAGAGCAGATACACTTTCCTATTGTACAAACAGAAAACACATCTACCCTCCACACACACTCACTTCTTTAATAGGAGAGTATTTTTAAAAGAGGAATGTACATAATAGTGTTAGGAGTGTATAAGAATTAAATCTCCTTCGGATTTATTTTCACATATGCTGAGTGGCAAAGTCACATCACAGACAGGTCACATAAAAAAAAAAAGAATACACGTCTGCTAGCACATTCTCATTTCCGTTTCTTTATTTACACACTCTCTAACATAGTTTTGTGTTTGGCAATCCAATCTAGTTTTAACTTGCACCCTCCAGAAACTTAATTTGTCTACAGTCTGTCCCCCTTGTTGGTCACAAGGAAGAATTTTTTTCAGGCAATTTTTAGATCCCCTCTGCCCTCCTGTTGCAATTTAGTTATATCCTATCGGGAGGTTCTGACTGATATTCCCAACACTGGACTCCTCTACTGGGGAAAATCTCAGGCTCTATATTCCTCCTTCTTTATCTTCAGCTAGATAAAAATTTAAATTATTTGTAAGAAAGACTGCAAGACATATTTGTCTCCTCTAACTTCTTAATTCTGGCTTATCCCATCATGTTAAGATCAAGAACATGTTGATTACAATCTCAAGATTATAGAGAGCCTGATACAATAAATAAACTAAAGAATATTAATCCCTTCATCCTTCACTTTTTTTGCCATCTTTACCAAATTTCATGCTTATCATCCCGCAACATGAAGCCATTGTTGAGAAATTTTTATCTTTTCCTGATACTGTTTTCCTTGTATCCTCACTTGATTCTTTGCCTATTTCCTGCCTTTTCTCTTTCCAGCTATTAGGCTGAAAGTATTGCACAGGACCTTCACCTAGAGACAGCTTTTACCATCTATAGCTGGGGGTCTCTAGACACTTCCTCGTTAAGTTTTATTGGTGTGTTGGTTTAGAGGAATAACTTTAGCCAATTGGTATTTCTAGCTGTGAAGACTGGCAATTCATGTCATAACCACAGTTACAATCTCCATCTTAATAATTAATTAAGCAACCTGCTTCTATTTTATCCCCAAAGCTCACAGGAATATTTTTCACAACATAATGTTCAGATTTGTTTCCTGTGGTATACTGAACCAGAAATAAACATGACCTGTCATCATAATATCTCTTGTTTATCTCCTGTGTCGTGATTTATGGGGAATTGGAAAATGAAGGTTGAAGAAATCAATATTTCTTTTGGAGGACTCCTTTGCCTCCCCACCCCACAGCTGTGAGATCCTGGGGAAAGTCACACAGCAGATCAGATGCTGGTTCATCTGCAGCCAGTAACAGAATATTTTGGGCAAGTGTATATCCCACCAGGTCAGCTGCTAATATTTCGCTCTTGCTTTTCAGCGAGCAGGCAGGCATGAGATACTCTGACTAAGACCCAACTTGCACATTCCCACTAAAGCTTAATTTGGCCACATTGCAACATCTGTGTTGTGCTGAGTCCAGTATCTCTCTGTGCTTCCAGGGTCAAACTCATCTATCATCACAGGCAGCAGTTTGGAAGACGGCAACTGCTGCTGCCTCTGGCCCCAACTTACTGACAAAAAGAAAAGAAAAAAAGGACTAATTCGTATTTTAAAAGGTGTTCAATAGATGAGGCTACCCTTCTAGGCAGAATCAGGCCAAGTTTCTCCCCAGATATTTCTCCCACACAAGAGGTGCATGCCCTTGAAATTTAATAAAGAGAGCGAGTGACACTCCATAATTTTCGTCCCAAGCACTGACTGAAAGGTGACATTACACAATAAGAGTAAATCTCCTGCTCCGCTTATACCAGCCAAGAACCCAGAGACATTTCTGCCATAACTCCCAAACCAAAATAGCAATTGGTGAAATACAACCTGCACGCTGTTGTTAAAAACAAGTGTGAGTATTGTAGTTAATGCTTGGCAGCAAACCGGGGAGCCAAAGTTCACCAGAGGGGCCCCGCTGGGGATTCCTGGAGGCACTGCATAAATCTCCTCTCCACTCCCTGTCACTGACACGCTGTGTATGGGAGCACCCCGAAAAATATGCCCCGGGCTCCCGGCAGCGAACACCAAGCACGCGTCACAGCCCAGAATAAATAGCATGGATGCACATGTTCCCTGTGTGCATGCACGCACAGAGGGGCCAGGGGCAGCTCTTCCTTTGATGCAACAGATAATCAGTTCTTCCTTTGATGCAGTAGATAATCTTGATCAGATAATTGTTAGCCAATTACTAAGACTCATTTGGCTCTAACTGGGGTTTTATGTCTGACAATCATGGTCTGATCCTTTCAGTCCTCACTGGCTCAGCAGACACCATGAATCTTCCCCAGTAATGTGGTTTCTGACTCAACAGCTCAGAGCCACATCTTTTAGGGAATCAGTCTGTCTTATTTTAAAGGTTCAGAGTGATGCAGAATTTACCTTCTCTATCCCAAAGCTTAAATACATCCACTTAAAAAAAGCTTATTGAAAAGCTGTACCTTGTATTAGGTTTGAATGGTTTGGCAGTCAAATCTTGTTACACCTTTGTCTGCTGAACTGAAGAGCCCTGTAATATCAGATATCTCCTCTTCACATAAGTAATTATAGAACATGATTGAATTGTTTCTTAAGCTCTTTTACAATTAAAACAAACAGATCCCCTCTAATCTCTCATAGTAAGTGTGTTTTCCAGGCCACGATCCATCCTGGCAGGAATCAACAGGCAGCTGAAGTCAGAGGACCTACACCAGTCCTCATCTCCTTAGGATCTGATCCCTAAAATGCTAACATGAATATTTACAAACTAGAAAGTGCTCAGGTATGGAATTAGACACATTCTACTTTCATAGCTTTTATTCAGTTCACAGAAAGCATTCCCTGTGTTGAGCACAAGCGCTCCCATTAAATATAGAATATTCATACACCTATTCAAATACACAGACTATCTGTAAATGCAAAACTAAGCAAAATTCAGAATATTTATCCAAGAGAAAATTCTGACATCTCACCTTCTTATTTTAAGCTTAAAACCTGAAATGTTAACATTTGCAGAGAGAAAATTACATTTTTACTCAAAATGAATATTGTGTTTTCATATCCTTCAGTGCAGACATATCACATCACCGTTCCCCAAATTAAAGCACTTCTGTGTGGATCAATGCTGCTGTGATTCTACATTGCCTCATCATGCTAAATTGCCTAGCAGGGACGGCAGCGTGGTACCCTAATGAACATGCTCAATGCTCTTTGAAGCCATGCTCCCTCTCCTCAGCTGGCTCATGCCTTCAGGGCCAGGCAGGAAGAGGGCAACAAGAGATCCGTACGGCACTGCGTGAAATGGAGAGTTTCTGGGAGCTTAGCTCTGGGAAAAGGTTATCAGGCTAAGTTATAACACTGGCATTCAGCCTCATGCTGTACCAAGCTGCTCTGAAATGTTTTAGGTAAGGAGAGCATAGCAGAATTGTCTGAGCCAGGCTGAAGGATGAGTGAAGTATTTCATACTGCAGAAACTCCTGCTGACTGCTTTTCACACAGACATATACGCACATAGACGTTGCATGAGTGTCTACACGCATTTTGCACGTAGAAACAGAGCTGCCACATAAACTCCAACATAAATATAAATCACAAGCAAACACATATCCCGAACACACACACTCGGCATATCCGAAAAATCAGATGGCCAGCCCAAATACATGTCCAAAATGCCCCCAGCAATAGAGGATATGAGTCTTAGGACAGGATGACTTTCTTGCTTTGAGAGTTTCTCTCTGCTTACTATGAAGTACTTAAATGTCTGATTTAGACTAGAAGCTAAACTTTAATATGGCTAAAATGACACATTATACACACTAGCATGAGGCAAAAACGCATAAACATTTAGCTAACCTACAGATGCATGCAAGCACAAAGCATGAGTATATGGTATTGTTATTACAAGCACATACCCAGTTATTTACTCTGCAAAGAGAAACAGAAACCCTTTTTACCAGCTCCTGAAATTTAGTGCGTCCTGCTTATCTTCTTCATGCCTCTCCTTAAACTGATCACTGCACAATCAGAAATCTACTTTTACAATGAAAACGTTGCTCTTCTGTCATCAAAGCTGTAAAGATCAGATTGAAAACATGAATCCAACAAGCTAAGAAAAAAAAGGGGAAAGTGGTCAAAAGAAACCAAAATCTATCAGTTTCTCAAAACTTATGACTTACTTACTCAGTCTTGCTCTGTTATTTTTAACACTGTTGGCAGCACTGCAACAAGCCCATGCACATTAAAAGCACATTCACAAGGAAAACCTAAAAACATAAATACAAGTAGATATTACTGGCATGGACTCAGCGTATGTGTGCATATCTTACCACCGCTGTGCAAATGTAGATGTACAAACTCTACGGATGAGGGCACATTCTGCAAAAGTATGTATGTGTAACACCTGCAAATACTCAACGGGCATCCTGCACAATAGTCACACTACCACAATTATGCACACACAAACACTGCAAACCCACAGTTTGGAATTTTGGAAGCACAAAACAGTCTGAATTTCTGAGTAGAAGCAAAGAAAATATTTTCATTTGTAATTGATACTTTGAAAGTAAATGAAAAATTTTGTTTGGGTTCAAATTAAAATGTCAATTTTTGGCTAGAAAAATAAATGAAATGCTTTTACGTCAAAATAACAATTTAAAATGACAGATTTGCTTTGGTTTCAATTTAGATTGTTGTTTTGTTTTGAAAAAAAAATATTTAACGCAGAATGAAAACAAAAATGAGCATTGTGTTTTAACGGGCCAACCCAAGACAAAAATACAGTTCGGAGAAAATGAAAACCGACTGGAGAAATTGTAATGAAATTTTTTTCATTCAAATTTTCTCTTGGGAGCCTTTATTTTTTAGACAGTGGTAACGCACACGTACAAGTCACTTCTTATTCTACATACACTTACGATCCATAAGAATATTTCATAAGAACACACTCTGAGCACTTTACACACACACAGGCAACTCATGGGCACTTCATGTTTGTGCTTTTGACAAGTGTGTGAGCATCAAACACACCTTAGCCCACACTGGACACACACATGTGGTCTCTGTTAAGAAACCCAAGAAATAAAGCCAATTTTAGATCAAGTGAGCTGTGGTCCCCTGGCTCAGGTTCTACTGCAGGTGATTCTATAAACAAAGTTTAGTGCCAATGTGAAAGAACAAATATGCTATAAATAGTTCATGACTTCCAAAAGCCCTTGTCTCATTCCAGTCCTTGTTCTAAACCAAACCAGCTCAGATGGGCTGAGAGCACTTCAAACCCACTCCTTGAAATAAAATACTGGAAATAAAGAAGAACAGCATGAAGGCAGTAAAACAAAATAGGAAAAGGAGGGAGGGGGCAGCAGGAGCAGGGGGAGAAAGGCTTTAATTTATTGGGGAGAGCGCTGGGAATGTAAAAAGAGCAGGAGTGGAAGGAAGAAAGGGGACATCACCCTGCCTGATTGCAATTGTCATTAAGTTGCAGCAGGGGTATTAAGTTGCAGTGTGGGTGCAAGTGCACGCGGCCCACCTCCAACCCAAACCTCCTCGGCCTCTGATTCTTCCCTGCTCGGAGTGATTTAATGCCCTGGCCCATGCGGTTTATTTACTGCCTTTTGCTCCATTTAATTGAACCCAGCGGCCTTCACACCAGCACGGGTCAGTGACGAAGCATTTGTTACCTGTGCCAGGCAGCACACCAGAGGCAGGGGAGAGGGAGGGAATCGGCCACTCGAGCACAAAAAGCAACAGTGGGAGCCTGTGCAGGGGGAACGTGCTTCACTGCGGATTCTGATTAGTTTTATGAAGCAGGAGGTTGCTCTAACATCTGGAGAGAGTTTGCAAGGAACTGAGACAACACGGGCCTGATGCAGCAGACTTCGCATATAATGTGTTTTTACACCCAGCCAGAGGTGTTAGGAGAACTTGAGAAAATCCCCGAATTTTCTGGAGCAGATTAAGTGCCCTAAACTCAGTTAAGGAGGCAATTGGTTTAACTACAGCCTTTATAGCTGCTGAATGTCAAATAACAGCAATTACCATGCATTTAAGAGAAAAGACACGAGAATATTGAGGTATTTACCTACATAACAAATTGGGGGTTGCAGCAACTAAACAAGGTGAGACAAATTACTACTGGGTTATTAAAAATAAGATCTAGTGAGATTAAACAAAACTGGAATTGCATGTAATGCAGTATTTCCATGTGCTGGCTGAAAATTCAGTCTCCAATGACAGTGGAAAAGTTTCCACAGAAATGAAGTGGCAATGATAGCGATAGTGGATCTCCAGGAGAGGTCACTGTGTTATGACAACACATAAAAGTTAAAGGTACACACACAGCAGACAGTGCCTAAAAGAAAAAGAACAGTCAGACCGGGAGCACATAACTCAGGAACAGAGACAAGTTGGTCACAAACACCATGCAGTGAGCAAATAAGAATACAAGTAGCAGAGACATGTTGAAGAGTTGTGGTCAGTGTAAAAACATGCAATTCATGCAGAAAGAAAAAAGAAAAAAGGAAAAAGAAAAATGAAAAAAGAAAAAAGGAAAAAGAAAAAAGGAAAAAGAAAAAAGAAAAAAGAAAAGAGAAAAAAAGAAAAAAGAAAAAAAGAAAAAAGAAAAAAGAAAAGGAAACACACAGTATGGTTCTGAGCACTGCAGTAAAGAAGAAATGTGCTATGTGCTGCTTTTTTTATTTTTTCCCCCCACAGGAATCCATGCAAACTACATTGCTACTGTTAATGGCTATATAGACTTCTGGCAGCTAAATGGACTGCCAGACATTACAACAGTAGCAATCAGAGACTAAGGAAAGAAGTATTTCAGCAGGCATGGCATACCCAAAAAGCAAAATAGTTTCATTTTCTTTCAGAAAGGTTTTGGCAATTATCCGTGAAAATGATTATCTCCATCGAATCAAATGGGGACACTGTTAAAATTGCTAAAATTCTTTCAAAGTTGCAGAAATTACTCACTAAGCTATTCCAGAACAAAGAAATGTCCCAGAGGTGTGATATCGGAACAAAAAGTGGACCAGATGAAACTGTTCTCTTGGGAGAAATTCCATCCTGGGAAAAAAAAAAGTCCCAGGTGTCAAACAGATAAAATTTTGTTCAGAAACATAAGAGTGGATGGTCTTTTTCCCTGGAAGCACAGATAAAACTCAAACAATAAAAACAAGAGCAGAAGAAAAAGCCCATTGCATTTGTCAGTACAACATGAGAGAAATTTTGCCACTTTTTTTTCCATATGTCAGCCAAAATAGGTTTTCTGGGACTATTACCCAATGTTATATATGTGAACAGATTATCCTCTTTGTGTTCTATTTTACTCTAAATAAATGGAACCATGGTCTGTAGCAGGACTATTAATATAAAAACTCTAGATGACAATAATGAATGTTACGTGGGTTTGACTGAATAAAACCTAAATATTGGTAGTATCTTGGCGTGATATCATGCTGAATCAAAACACATGCCAGAAGTGTAGACAATGCCAGTCAAATACTTCGAGAGGACAAAGAATGACATTGGAGTTGTTGGATAAAGGCAGACATTGGAGTTTTAACAAGGCCTAAAATATACATGGCTACTGCAAGAGTAAACATCTGTGAACAGGATTCTAAATCAGCATTTCATGTCCAGCAGAGAAAACATAAAATCTTATTTTAGTAATTGGACAAACACTTATCCCCCAATATCTTTCAGTGGTAAAATCTGAGGGGTTTGAATTGTAAAAATCAAGTGTGTCTGTGAGCTGCTGCTCACTCCCCACAGTGGATGAGCCTTTGGAAAGGAATGATCTTCACAGGTTGGACTAGATGATCTTTAAGGTTCCTTTCAACTCAAACCATTCTATGATTTCTAAATTCTAAAACTATAATTCTAAAATTATCGCTTTTACTGATCTCAAACTTTCCTGGGATTGTAAGGACACACAGTGTTTCTCAGGCATGTGTCATACATAAAATCAGTATATTCTTTGCTGTTAGGCTGAAAGCAAGATGAGGAAGAAAACAGCAAAACTCTGAGCCATGTCCCATAAACCGTAAATCTCTAAACTGATGTGTGTGTGTGGTTGTAGCACCAAACATTTGGAAAGTTTCAAAAGGAATAAAATCTGCAAAATCAGATCAGTAGCTAGGCAAAGTTGTCAGCTTACCAGCACAAGCTTTTCCAGTTCATCAAAGACTCAGCTTTAGACTGTAATAGTACAAAGGTACTATAGTTGAAGAAAGTGAACAACAGGGAATAAAGATATCTAGTAGGCAATTTGGCCCTGTACTCATCTCAAAAATAAGAAATGTAGTCATAGTGCCTTTCCTGTGAGATATTTTCGTAAAGAAAAAAATACAAGCTGACAAATACCACTGGGAAAAAATGTAAAATTGGATGAGGACAAGATGTTTAATAGTTAATGAACTGGGAAGTTCATTTATATCACATGCTTGATTGTAGGGTTAGATGTTATTTGTAGAGTGCCACACCAGAGCTGGTTTTAACAAGTGAAATGATTTCCACTAAAGGCCGTTTTGAACTTTATCAAATGGGAGGGGAGCTGATTGTAAAACAGAAGGCTTCAATTGCTTCAGAGAGAAAATCTGAAAGAGGGATCAGGGATTAGAGAGAATTGCCAGGAAATATTTGATAAGCAGCAGACCTAAGGAACTGTTATGTGTCCATTTTCAAAATCCCTTTCTTTCCTGCTGTGCAAAAACAAGAGCATTACTTGGCTATGTGTGAACCACAGAATCTGAAACATCTGGAGGGTAGTTAGACAAAAGGAAGGACAAAGAAGGAAGCATTTACGTATTCTTGTTCCCTCAACAAAATGGATATTTTTCTGCAATGTGTGCTCCATAAGCACTGGGTATGCTGCAGTATGGGGAAAGGGGCTGGAATCTATCTAAATGTCTCTGCTGAGGATAGACACAGCTTCAGCAGAGTAAGGGTCCTTGCTTATTTCTGGCAACAGAATGAATAAATTAAAGGTGTCTTAGAGAAATATGATTGACTTGGATTCACGGGTTTGCAGCAAAGACAAGAGAAATGAAAAACGGGGAGAAAGTAGGTACCAAGATGATGCACGAAATGGTTACCTACAAACACAGACTAGTCAGGAATAAGGGAATAAAGAAAGGTGTTTATCTGAAGGGCCTTCAAAGGTACACCATGGGCAGGCCAAAGGCTACACCCAAGATGGACCCCAAGTCACTTCAAAGAAAAGTGACTGAAGAACTCGGAAAGAGTTCTTCACACTTTTATAAGCTTGGTTCATTTGCATATCAGGGTTAATGGTCCAGTTACAACCTCAGTTAATGATGTAACTGCTCCAAATTTGCCCTCCTCTCAGAGGCTTTTAGTTTACACATTTTGGGGCCTGGTGTCCTTGAGGAGCAAACCTAGAGAGGGTTTGTTATGTCTAACTGGCATGACAGCGATGCCTTTTCTTGGTCTTAAAATCAAGAGNAGTTTGGGTATAAAACGATAGGCTTTACCAATTAGCATATCTGTCAAAGATTCCCCAATGAGAGTCTGAGCGAACTCCCCTCTCTGAGGAAATTTCCCCCCCTGGACAGGCCTATCTTAGTTTACAAAACGTGTTCCAGAGAAGGCCTTGGTGTCTGAGGCTTCTAAGATGTTTGGTCTCCTGGCTTAACAGAATACTGGGCCTATGCTAGTTATCAAACCTGAAGAATTAGAAGTATGTGGGCTAAAAGGCCCTTAAGAACACATGAAAGTTATACAAAAGAGTATATAGAGGGGGTATATATGAAAAGCAAAAAAAGCATCATGGCATCAAGAGAACAGCAGCTAACAGGCCACAAGAAACTTCAGAGTTACACACTAGGCAGTACAGGATTTGAAAATTATAAAAGTTAAAACCTAAGGCATCAAGGAAATTCCCATTAAAGCTGTTTTCACTTTGGTTGAAATGGGAAATATCTGTGCAATGAAAGTCCACACCAGTCGGAGCTCCTTGGATCATGGGTCTCCATAGGCATTCAGCCTGTCCTGGAGCTGGGGATCCTAGAGGGACACTTGGGCTTCTGTGGGATGAATAAAGGTTTTGAACATGATCCCATGGTAAAACAGAACAGTAAAGGCTGCCATGAAAGTATGAGGGAGCACCAGGTAAATGGTTTTTGAAGTGCTTACTGGGTTTCCTTTTCCCAGACCTTATCAGGCAGTTCCCTGTCTTGGTAAAAATTAGGTGATTTGTTTCCTCCTCCTTTATCCCACAAAGCATCCTCCTGTGAGAAATTATGGGACTTGCCCCCCCCACTTTTGACCTTTTTGCATCTGTTCATTGGTCCTGCTAATCAAGGGGGTGGCAGCTCTAAGCAGGTAGTAGTGAAGAGCAGAGGAAAGGAAATGGGTTTTAAGTGGTGAGGTTAAACACTTGAGGACTCCTGCAGAGAGAGAACTCACAGGAAAGAGCCTCCTCTGTTAGTTTCTCTTGCACCACCTTTGCTGTGGCTCTGTTTCATCAGGACTCTGCTTGTCACTCATTCACCTCTAAGAAAAATCCTGAAGCACAGCAGGACCGATTTGGAGGTGGCCACCAGCGCAGCAGGAGCAGCTGACAGATCAGTCAGCACAGAGCAGTAGGAAGGATTAACACTTTGTGAGAGCAACAGGGATGGATGTTCACCTTGTGCTGAGCTGAGAAAGGCACACAAGCCTCTTCAACAGAACTTTCCTGTTGGTGCAGGAACAAAGATTCAAACGAAAACAAATGGTATCCTGTAAACTGTGATTACAAGCTATGAACAAGGCACAAATAGAGAGGGACAACAGCTTCTGTCTGGACAGAAATCTTTACCTTCTATGTTTCTGGGTATGGGCTCAAAATGGTGTTTCCTCACATCCCCTAAAAACTGGACCAGCACTATGTATATTTGCCTTGAGTCTTTTTCTGATGACAACGTGACAGTAGGAGAACCAGAGAGAGAAATGATGCCTTGAACACTAGGTTGGACTAATGCTTGCAAACATCTGTCCTGCTTCACTGCTGAGGTGGAGACCTGGGATAGCTATGTCACCAGCTGCTACTGCCAATTTATGTACCATGTCATTGAACCCTGCTCGGAACAAGTCTAATTGACATGCTGCTTAAAACAGTGGTAGCAGCACATTTCCCCCCATTTAGGCAGGGCTTTAGGGACAGCAGGAGTGCTCGTCCAACACAGGTGTCTTGTAACTCTCCCAGTGTCACAGCTCGGTGCTAGAATGAGGAGCTGTAAGCCCATTGTTCAGGGGCCTTTCCAGCTAGGGGTAACGGGTCAATTATTTGTCCTACAGCCAGCGGGGCACAGTGGAAGAGATGAGAGTAGACCCCCATGTCCCATGAAGTGGTGGTTGGGCTTGACATAAGACAGCTGCCAAGCAAAGGCAGCACTTAAAATACTTGGGCGTAAAGGGTGAAAGGACAAGTAGTTTCTACTCAGGCTACAAAAGATTATTTTTTATTTGATTTTGTCAGCAGCCACCGCGTTGAAGTGCTCTTTTGATTAGCTCAAAGAAAACAATTCAACATATCTTCACGATCAAGAATTTCGAATCAGCATCTGCGGGTATTTCCAGCAAGGAATTTTAGCAAGCATGAAAAACAAGAACTTGTTTGCATGATATTTCTTAGGTTTAAAATAAAGCAATAAAACCCCCAAACCTCTCTGACAAGACATTTTCAGTTGAACGTGCTACTGATAGCATAGGGTTAAAAT
>VZRV01000868.1:0-13931 GCA_013398115.1 Falcunculus frontatus
ATATTGTAACCTAGGACAATAGGTTTAAGCTTTGCTTAGCTGGTTCGTTCTTACTATGGGACACTCAATTGGCTGCACTGGATATAGACAGATCTGAAAGAGGTCTCCATATTCACAGGGGGAGAAAACACCACTATATCCTTAAGTTCAAGACTTTGACAGTTATTCCCACCTTCTGCCTCAATTTAACTTCTCTGAAAGGAAGGAAGTCCATGAATCCAAGGAAACAAGTATTTATTTCCAATCTACATGCCACGAGACTTGACAGCAATGTGCAGAAAGGAGCAGGAAGAGAGTACCTGACACAGCACAGTCTGACCTGACTCCTCCTTTCACTCCTTTAATCCCAAATTCCCTGCTCCTCTCACACACTGGAGCCACACTAAGTTCTTCAGTTCTGCCCTTCCTAGCCCCAGCCACCTCACACAGCCATCACTGTGCCTGAAACACAAGTCACCTTGTAACAATGTCCTGCTTTCAGATGGGATAATTTCTCCACCACACAGAGCCAGAAAGCTGAACTCACAATGCAGCAAAATGAGAGAAAAACATTTAATGTGGGAGAGGCCAAGCCTGGTCCAGTGTCACCTTGATCATACTCAGCCTCTTAACTCTTTGTGGCATTTCTCATTTTTGCTGGTGGCAAAAAAAAAAAAAACGGTCTTGTAACAAGCTGAGCTTTTGGTGGAATTTCTCAGCCCCTGCTCATCTTTGATGATGTAAATAATTAGACCAATATTGAACATGTACCTATTCCGAACACAGTCTCTTCCACTTGCACCTTGCAAAGTTTAAAAGCCCGGCCAAGAATCCCCAGGGAAGCAGCTGCCTATCCCTGACCTCACCACACAGAGGAGGATCTACAGCGTGAAGGAGGAACTTGCTGGAGGCCACAGAGCCTGGGCATGGCCAAGCCAGGAGCACAGGGCAGTTCTGCTCACTCTGCGGTGTTTCCATCAGCATGGACAGGACAGATATTCCAGTGACTTCAGAGAACAGAGGGCCCTCTCTGAGCTGCCATGTACTGCCAGGTGTTTCCCTGCTGTCAGTGATTATCTACGGGATTCCTAACAAGGACCTACAGTCACTGACAACATCTGCTGCAGGGTTTCTAAAGCGGGCTGAGGACGAGCTAGTTTTAGCCTTTTGTTTATTTGAACAAGTTCATTGCTTGCCAGAAAAGCTCCCCTCCAAACCCCCCCATGCTCTCCTGAGACAGAAGGCAAGGCCCTTCCGTCCCACACAGGCTGCTCTGTCCACCCAGCTCCTCGGGAGGCTGTTCCTCCCTTCTCCCAGCTGCTAAAAGCAGCACTGAGCTCAGACAAGAGATTTCACCTACCATCCGGGCTGGGGAACACCAGGGTGGTTGTCCCAAAGCCTGGCAAACCCAGCATCCTGCTCCTGGCAGGAACCACCTGCCCGAGGCATATCGGAGGGATGCCACATCCCCTTCCACAGAGGGATCTTGCTGGCTGCGCAAGGCCTGATGCAGCACATGGATAAAGGTTTCATCTTCATGCAGCCAACTCAGTTCCTGCTGCCCAGTTGTGTCCCAAAACTCCCAAATACTGGTTTCAGATAGAGCCGAGGTGATGTGCTCAGAGTTGAACGAGCTCTTGAGATTCCACACGGACCAAAGAGACCAAAGACCTGAATTCAGAGATGTTGCAGGATGTTGGAAATGCCCCAGAACAAGGATCTGCTCAAGAGGTGGATGTTCAATACAGATCACACAGGACCTGTTCTGTCCTGAACCATGGGATCACTGTTGTCACTCAGAGGGACTTCCGGGTGGGATGGGGTAGTGTGCTGGGCTGTCAGCCCTGTTCAGAGTCTGTGACAAGATCCAGCTCTCCTTCCATATGGGAGTGTAGGATAAGGCTGAGGTAGGAATCAAGGAGAGCACACAACACTGAGTCTTTTTCACTCTGCTGCAAAGCTGCTCTGGTGCTCTTAGGTCTTCACTTCATTGCTGCAGTTACCAGCAAAGAAATCAGTTAAACGGCAACGAAGAAAATGTAGCTCTGTGAAAAAACTCAAATGGTCATTTCATGGGTCTCAAGGGAACTCAAGAGCCTTGTTTCCCTCTCATCTGCTCACCAGTTTAAAGGGGGTTCATTCACCTCCACAACTGAACTCCTCTAATTCAGAGTTTTAGCTCCAAGAACAGCCTATTTTGGAGATTTGGGGATGTCTTGAGGTGCTGAAGTTGACATCCAAACATCTCCAACTCATTGAGCAAACATATGCAGTATTTGCAGTAATCCGTAATTAGGGAGCACTGCTTTGCCGACACTCCATATGAGAAGGCTGGCTGCAGTTACATGTATTCCAGGAATTTTTACAGTTCTAAGCCTTGTCACACTGGGTGGAACCTTAACTGTTATCAACACTTAACTGGGGATAAGCAACTGATGGATGGATCCAAAATCTGGCCCCTATGGATCACATGCCAGAGGCTTTGGTGCTGCCAGTTCATTTCCGGTGACTTCCCGGTCAGTCTCAGTGACTCCGGCAGTGAGGCTGCCAGGCCGGGGCAGGCTCCAGGGCTCTCAGGTTGACACAGCCGTTGAGAGTGAACCGAAGGTCAGCAGCAACCTCAGGGGAAAGGAAGCCTTGTTAGGGGTTGCATTTGGTCCCGGGAGGGAGGTAGAATTGCTCTCTCAGGCATTATGGAATCAACAAAAAGAGGGATCCCGCCTGATCATAAGGAAAGAATGTCTCTGATCTCTCCTTCCCAAGTGCTATGACTGCCTCCAAGAAAGAGGGAGGCTGAGCAAAGCCAGAGCACAGCCCAGGCACCCCATCGAGGGAACTAGGGGTTCCAGACCAAGAGACCAGCCCCAGGTTTGTCCATATCCTTCAGGGATACCCTGCTCTGGAAACCAGAGCACTTTGTGTTCAGGGTGGCCATTCAGAGCTCGTGCTCTGCTGTGGCTGTTGTTCTGCATGACAAACACAAAGCCTACAGTAAGTGAAATTACATGTTGGTCTTGTTTTTAAAAGCATTAACGTTTATGGAAAACTAGGAACTCGTACCAGTTTGGACTAAATCTTAACAACAGAGAAAATAAATCAGACCGGGCTTCGTGCACATACTTTTCTATGAAGAAAGTTGTTTACAATACATACTACACTCCAGAATAAATCTGGGATAAACAAAGTTGAACTTTTAATCTTCTCAGTCCATCTTCCTGTGAAAAAAAACCTATTCAAGAGAGAACCAGCCCACCATCTACTCACTCCGCCTTGTTTAACTTCTTGTGAGGATCAGTGCAGACGTCATGGAGGACAGAATGCTCCCCATCCTGCACATTACTTGGCTGCATGAATGTTTCTCAACACTCCTTCTCTCGCTTTGCTAGGCAAAATAACACCTTTCTCCAAAGGTAGCAGAACAGCTTGCCTGTGTGCCAGCTCCAGATCCCTTCCGGCAGGCACCGAGCACCAGCAACTCCAGCAGGAAGCAGGAGAAGATGGAATCATTCATTTGCAGGAAGGGCTTAGCACTTTTAAAACTAGAACTTCTCTTCCCTGTGTTTGAATCCTTGTACTGCAGAGGTTTTATGAGAACACCTTTATAAGGTCCCCAGTAGCCAGCAAAACATCACCTGTTGGACCATCAGATACATCCCATATTCCACCATGGATAATGAGCAGTTCCTTTCTTTAGGAAAGCCTGTTTAGCACACAGAGAGGTGCCATTTAAAGAATGAAAAGTCACAAACTAATTTTTGAACTTGCAGGACTTAGAAAGTCACACTCCTGAAATGTAGGGAACCTAGCACTTTCCAATCCCTACATCACCTTTTTTCCCCTGCAAACCCAGAGCCCATCTAGGAGCTTGCTGGCTATGGCAGAGCTTTTATACCCAACAAATACCAGCACTTTCTACCCAGTGACCAAACACCAAAGACACAAATTGTCTCCTTCAACACAAACACCCAACCACATACATGTGCCTTGCAGCCAAGACTCACTTTGAGGTCCTCATGACTCAAAGAGGAGCAGAAGGGAGCTCCTTTTGGTCTGGCTCAGCCTCCAGTCACACAAACTCCTGTATTTCCACTCCTTGTCACCTTCTCACTGTCTCCACAACTTTTTTTCTGCAGCTGAAATATGGATTAGGGAACTGACCTGAAATAAAAATAACCTAACAGGATAAAAAAACAAAAACAGGAGGGGATTTTGTCCTTGTTTTCTTTTGGAATTGAGATAATTCCAAAAGCTGGGCCATCGCACAGCCATGCAAATGGTACAACAGAATGAGAGAGGGGGACAGTGGTGGTGCAGAAGGGATCAGTCACAGAAAGGAGAATGTGACTAGGTTCTGGAACAATCAGCCATAGCAAGGAGAACATGGCTGGGTTCTGGAAAAATCAGCTGCAACAAGAAGAACATGACTGGGTTCTGGAAATGTACTGTTGCTGTAAAGAAATACTTGTGAAACCCAATCCTGCCCCAGTTTGAAGCTATTTGTTTTTCACTGGAGACTTGAGAGCCTGTCCACTGCTAACTGAGAGCCTCCCGCACAGAGAAATCCCACCTGGCTGCCCATTAGCGATAAGGGATCGTTGTCCTGCAGGACTGCCACATTCTTGGGTCTGTCTCTAATACTTTGAATAAAAACAACCCAAAAGTCTCATTTGAATAACTTGGTTGACAGAAGAAGAAAAACACAAACCTGTTAAGGCAACCAGTGCTATTAATAACCTTTAAAGACCCAGGCTGAAAGCTGGGTAAGGCCCACAGGAAGGCAAGAGATGAGCTCCAGGTCCTTGTGGTTCAGGAGAATTTCCTGTCTTGTCATCACGTGTTTCCTCTGCTCCGGGGAGGGAGGGATGGTGTCCAAGGCCATTCCTTTCACTCACTGACCATGACATCGGCCGGAGGAAGGGCTGGCTGAGCAGTTTTAATGCTGACAGATGGTGACTTCGGAATTGAAAGACCCGGAGAGATGAGCCAAGTTGGATTCAGGGCCTCGCGGATGCTGGGGTAACTCCAGTGAGGATGTTCAGATTAACTCTGCTCCTTTCCTGACAGAGCTGTTTCAGCAGGAGCTGTCTGCACCCACCAGAGACCATCCATTGCCTGAATGACCTGGGCTGACCGTTCCCCACCTGCCTCTGGAGAGCCACGATGGAGACTGCAGGGGTCACACCTCACTGCTGGAACTTGGGAAATCCTGTGGAATGGGCCAAGACAAATGGCAGGATCCCAGTGGGAGGCAGTCCCGTGATCCTTCTGTTTTCATAGTCCAGGGAGAAAACACTCCCATCATGTTCTTTTCACCAGCAGACAGACCTCTGGAAATCAGACCCTTTCCAATTAGGCAGCCACACGTGGGTTTAGGAGTCTGGGCAATCAGGTTGGTAAATGTTTAGGGCAGGGTTCTTCAAAAGCAGTTAAAGCATGTCCTTGTGAAAATCCCTCCTCCAGCAGTAACAAATGCAAGGTGCTGTGTTCTTTAATTAGTGCGTGCACTTTGAGAGGTGGGATTCTTTTCTTAGCCCCATTTTATGGCTGGGAAAGCCAAGGTACAAATGAGACAGCATTTCCCAAGGCTCCATTGCGTGCTAGTGCCCAAGCCAGAAACAGACCCTACTGCTTCTGACTCCCAGTTCCTCCTCTAATTACCAGAAAATTCCTCTCCTCTATGGCACAGCCAACTGGTTCCAATAATAAATCCAAGCTGCTGCAAAGACCAAGTCCGTTTTTTCACTGCTTAACCCAAAAAACCATTTAATTTTCAAAACATAGGTTTGGCTTTTCACCAGAGAAAGGATTTGTTTTTCATTATTCATCTGTTTTTTGATTTTTTTTCTCTCTCTCTTTTTTTGAAAGCCAAACATTCAATCACTCTGTTCAATATAGGGTTCCTAGGCCAGGAGCACTGCACCTATCATTACCCTATAAATCTTCATTATTCTTACTATAAATACACTTCTGTATTTTTCATTTTGTTATTTTTATGACTAGAAATGGCACCTTTAGCAAACCTCAAAATGCTTTCCAGAATTAAGAACTCTGAATCAAATCCTGTAGTCCTGACTTCTGAGAAGAAACGCTTTTTTAAAAAAAATTGTAACATTCCTTGGTTTATGTCCAAAGCAATAACATTGACCTATAGCTTTCCAACACTGCTTTAATTATGCCGGTCTGTGGTGGTAAAGATAATATTGCTTTACTTAGACACAGTCAGATTGTCATAATGGTACCTTATGTTACCTATTCCTATATGGGAATAAGCCGAATCAGGATAAAAAATATATATATTTAAACAGTGCCCACTCAAGATACGTCAGAACAAAAGATTTTTGAAGGAGCTTTAATGTGAACAGGTACTTCCAGCACAGACAGTAATCACTGCTGGGCTAAAAATGAATACAAATGCACACAAAAATTACATTTGTCCTTTTATAAAAGTAGCAGAATATTATTTCTAGCTTTTCTTTTTATATATTTGTTTTCTTAACCTGGAAATTCAGATTCTGTGGAGGCTGGAAGATTCTCAGATGAGTGGAAAGTAAGTAAAAACAGTTTTGTCACCAAGTTTTTGAGTGTAAAGACTGATCTGTTGAAAGGAGAAGCAAATGCTAATTAGATCCTTAAATTCTGTTTTTCATTCCCCATTCAGCACAAATGAGTAACCAACCTTGCAAAGAAAGGATGCTTTTGCTGAAGAACTGAATCACACCAGACTCCCATTAAATCCCACCTTGTCCGAGAACTAGTAACTCACTATAAATAGGAAAACAACTGGGGGATTAAAATGATTGAACCATCTGGGATGGATCTTTTCTCTCTGCTCCCATCTTGAACTGCAGTCACAGACTCCCCTTCATCCCATCAGATGGGGTTGGACACAGTTAATTTTTCAATACAACAAGAGGCAGCAAGAGGAGCAGGAACTTTAAACTAGGTGCTTTCATGGGTGTTTTTGTTGTGTTCCCTCAGGTCCAGAGCCCTGTGCTGAGCAGGCAGGTGTAATTCTGAAAGCAACACTACTCCATGGAAAACCCAGGAGTTTTGGGGCTTCCAAGCAATTCCAAAGCGGTCAGGGAGATCAAAGTTCTTCACCCTGGGCCAGCTGCAGCTGGTGGCCCCATTAACCTCCCTGCCACACAAAAGAAGCAAATTAATATTTTTTTCCTGGGTGCCTTTGATATGGACACTAGCTCTCTTCCATCAAAGACAGAGAATAGCTGGAAAACCACTTCAGAGGATTTGAAATGATCTCAATATATCTTCAACACAAAGGACACTGAAATAGGAGAAAATAGGTTGAAATTTAAAAATCAAAAAACCCACTCAAAACCTTTGCTGCAAAGCCCAAGCCTCTGAAAACCTGTTGAGCTTCTGGCCTGAAAAAAGAGGGGATTTCTACCTTCCCTTCAGTTTTTCAGCATTCACTAAAACAAGAGCAAGATCAAGAAAAATTGTCCCACTGTATTCCTGTCCCAGAGCCCGATGAAAACCTTGCAAGCAGAAATAAGGAAATTACAATTTACTTCTGGAACCCCAAGCCAAAGAGTTTAGACAGCAAGGTTTTATCCTCTTTAGAGAAAACTTTTCAAGATTCCCACCCTAATTCCCTGATCCATGTCTTCTGGAATCAAAGAAGCAATGTAAATATTTGACTGATTTCTCTGATTTTTTTTTTTTCAGTGACAAACCACCTCTAAGAAAGCAGCTCTTGGTAAACTGGACTGTTGGCAATCAAGAAAACATTTAAGTGTCTCTCTATTCACTGAAATCATGCATTCAGTTGGCCTCTTTGGAGCAGAACATTCCCCCACTGGTGCCCAAAATGGGTACTGCTCCATCAAATCCAAAGAATTTCAGGGTTTTATTGCATTTACTCTGCCCAGATAATCTTAGATCAGCCTTACAGACTTAATACACCCTGCAGGGTGTAAAAACCACAGGTATTCCATCCTGGGAGAGGTGTGGATATCATCTTATCTTCCCTCCCTTTCTCATTCCTCAGGATTGATTGGGTTTTTTAAAATATAAGGGTTAAATCCTTAGAAAATTCCCTTGAGATCATCTACCCAGTAATTGTAACTGTGATGGTCTCATTCAGAGAAATGGTCAGTTTGGGAATTTATTCTGGTTTATTCTGTGTAGTCAGTTCCAGTGCTACGTCGTAAATGTGAAAATTCCCTAAGTCCACGGCAGATTTGCAGATGGCACTGGACATTTCTGCAAGCCACATCCTTGTGTGCAGCTATACCTCTCCCACCCCTTCAAATTCCCTGCTTCCCAGTGCCATTGAATCTCATCCCAAGCCCAGAGGAGCAATCTTTCCTCCCTCAAAGACATGATCCAGTCTCTACATGCATTACCCAGCACCATATTCAGGGGGTCTGCTATGGTAAAAAACGCACAAAACCTCCCATGTGAAGCCTCCTGTCTAATAAGGGAAAACCTGGAAAAAACATCTTGAAATGTGTTTTGCTGGAAGTTCAGCACCTCCCCATCCTTTCTATAGCAGTCAGAGAACAGATTCAGCCTCTTACCTTTTACCACTGGAAGACTGTCCTTAGCAAATCCTACCCTTCATCTTTGATTTCTGGATTAAATAAATCCAGTTCCTCCACCTTCCTCCATAGCTCCAGAGTTTTAGACCTCTGGTTGTTCTTTTGGGTCTCCTTTGTTCTCCAGTGTGTCCTTCTCTCCCTCAGTGCATCAATAACTCCCAGAGTGGCACAATTAATCATCCTGTTCCTCATGTGACTTTCCTGCTAATATATGCTAGGATAAGAAGTCTTTTTTTTTTTTCTTTTTCTTTTTTTTTTTTTAACAAAGCACCAGCTGTTAAATTATAGTCCCCTAAAACCTCCACATCAATCTCTGCTGTGCCACCACTGAGCAAATTCCCATTTCTACAAATCCACTCTGATTTTCCTTGTTTGTTTAGGAGAACCTGATCTACCTTTTCCAGACTTACAGGAAGAAATGCACCAAAAAAAAAAATTAATTCAACTGCACAAACTTCTGGAGAGACAAAAGAGATGAGAGATGGGGCTCTGAGGAGCTTTCTCGGTGCATCTCCAGCACCATCTGGGCAAGGATAGATTTGTAACTGCTCCAGAAACTGATCCATGAGCCCCTCAAGTGTTACTTTTCTGATCAGTGACCATTTGTGGGGTTGTGCAAGACCTTTGCAGCCATCTCCACTTGACGCTGTGTTTCCAGCTCAGTTTTAATGCTGCAGGTAGAGCCAAATGTCACATAACTGGGACGAGACCACCACATGCCTCTGCTCTGCCACCCCATGCTCAGCTTTGCCATGGCCTCATGACATGGGTGCCACGCTCTACCACAAGTCCAGATTTTAACTTACTGTGCAAAATACACACAGTCAATGAAGAACAAACTGAACACTGCTTGGAGCTTGGTCAAATTGGAATGCAGAGAAAGTGCTTTTAACTGCATTTTACAGAAGGGATTAAGAGAAAAGAGCTCTGATTTAGCCTCTTAACTCCAGGCATCTTTTTGATGTGTTCCAATTAGAAGCCTAAACTGAAGAGCAGCCCTTCTCCCACACATCCTGCACTGCTACACATATACATGCACAGATACACGCAGACAGGTGCCCACCTGAGAGTCAGGGGTGCAGCAGAGACTTGTGCCAGCTCCTGCAGTGAAAACTGATCACCTGGTATTGCCACCTTCCAGACGTGCTGTTTTCAGCATGGATACCCTGATGAATCCACTGTCTCAGCCTCCAGCTCTCCCTCTTTCTCTGCCAGCCTCGCACTGTGCCTTCCCCTGCGCTGGCTCCGTTCAAACAAGGCACTTGCATGACCTACTGGGTTTTCTGTTCCTTTAGAATCAATTTGAACAGACTGGGGCTTGTTTTCAGCATAAGAGCTGTCTGTACTGGGCCATTAGCTGAACACTTTGGGATGTTCACTGGTGGGGTGGAAAAGCTCATTTATTTATTCTATCTTAAAACATCATTAGCATAAGATCCCACAGCTGACTATGTATGGACTACAAACATCCCAACAGATATCCCAAGAGCTACTCACAATCAAATATCCAGACCCAGGATTAGGTCTGTTCCATGGGATCCATATGGAGGATGTAAACAAACAAGCCCTGCCAGTTAGTAAATTATTCCTGTGAACATCCAGAACACTCTTATTTGACCAACTGACCTTTTCATAAATTCTCTGAGGGTGAACTCCCTGTATTACCAAGTAAGAAAACAAGAAACAGCCCTCTTTTTGACCCTATTCCTGGTGAATTACATTCACAATCTGAGATAGCCCTTGCTGAATCCAGGTGAGACACAGCAGTCTATGATTTGATCCCTGTGGAGGACAGATGAGGTCTCCTCAGAAATTCACTTTGAGGAGTGAGTAAGGACATCCCTCAGTGAAGATATGAAGAGGACAAAAACTACAGAGTAATGGGGATTGACTGATAGTGTGGGAATAGGACTGCAAAATCAGCAAGAGGAGCACATGTGCTCCTAGATGGCAAAACTGACAGCCCTGGGAATAAATTCCTCTGGCCCCACTCGCTCATGGATGTGCTCAGCTATTCCCCACACTGAACTCCTTGTGTTGTTGCTCACAGTCATTCCACTCAGAAGCCACTGAAGCTGGAAATACATTCCTTTAAAGAAAAAAGAATGGACTGTCCTTGTCCTTCAATCTTGGCTTTGTCAGGGAATCTCACAAAACCCACAGAGAAATATGAACATAGGACTGTCACATAAATGACTGCACTTTTTCTTAAATAGGAGGCAAGAGAGGACATCAAGTCTCTCCCACTGCACCTTGATTATATACAAGAGACTGTTCTGGATAAGAAAGCTAGCAGGCACAAACGTCTCAATACGAGCTTTTACTACAACATCTTTCAAAAATACCACTGGTAGCTAGAAATCAATCAGAAATTACTTTTACTTGCTGTGGGATCATGACAGGAACAGCAAATCATCAATCAATAAATAAGAATGTCAAGTCTACAATAATTTGTAAATTCTACATTGAACAAGACCCCAGATCTCTATGTCACTATGAGCTGCATTACCTTTGTCAGGAAAAGATGGATTTCATCAAATTTTAAGACATGCCATCTCATGCAATAATGGGAAACAAATTTCATGGCATATTTTCTTCTGCATTACTTCAATTACTTTCAAAGTCTCAGAAGCTATTCCAAACTCAAAGTTTTGCTTTATGTTTTGTTTTATTTTATTTATCATTTCAATTATCCCTGGCCAAATTAATCCCTGATCTTAGTCCCTTGGCTACAGTTGCCTAAGACAAAGGACTGACTTGCACCTGCAAGACTAACAAAGGGAAGTTTCTAACGCAGTAACATCCAGTACTGAGGGCACAAAACCCATTTGAGTCAAGCTAAACCCAGTTTCAAGCTCAAGCTAAACCCAGCAAATACAAATTAAAATCTCCCAGGCCAGATTCTCCAGATCAAAACCATTAATTTTAAAAGTTGAAACCAGTCAGGGCCTTCTCCCAGGAGGTACTGAGTGACCCTTAACTCCAGTCAAAGCTACCAAGAGTTGAAAGAGCTCTGAAGCCTCCAAGACTGGGGCCTCCAACAGGCTACAGCTCCCAAAGACCAGGTAAAATTCGCCTCAGGGATCACCCTTCCAGCAGATTCCAGTAAACACTAATTGGAATTTACTCAGCAGTTTTCAGGACCAAGTTCCTAGATTCAGAAATACCTGCTATCCCAGCAGAGGGAACAAGGGACACCTATGTTTTGGCTGATGACTGCTGACACTCACACTCAGGATAGAGGAATGCCCATGTCTTCCTTTCATGGCCTCTTTGCCAGTTCATAAATTTTTAAAGGGGAATAAACAGTTTTTCACGTAATAACATGCTCCTGGCACTGTTTTTGCTCTGTCACAAGGTTAAGCGCATAAACAGCATTCACTTCAGATTTAACACTGAATATAAACTTCTTATCTTCTCCTGGTCCAACACAATCACATCCTTCTTGCCCAACATCCATCTCTATGGATTATCCTAGGAAAAGCAAGTTCTGTGTTACTCAGTTGGAAGGAAAAAACCAGAAAGGGGTTATTAAAGGCACTGGACTCACTTCATAAAATGACAAAGAACTACTGGCTTTTATAAGTAATAACAGAGAATGAGCGACAGCTTTGTGGACTCTGCAGAGCAGAGCTCCAAGTTAACCAGTGGATAAATTGCCATGTTGGGAAAATAAAACCATTCTGGAAGCTGACACCTGAAAGGCAGACACAGCAGGGACTTCAAAGGAGGTGAGTTTGCAAGAGACCAGGTTGCCAGCGACACCAAGGCACAAAAAGTGCAACTTGACAATCCAAGGACTTCATTCAACTGAGTTATCAGCTGTGGGTCTTGCTGCCTTTCTGATTTCATGCTAGATTTTATATTTTAGGGAAGAACTTGGAAAAAATGACCTGAGGGTGCTCTGGGGACTCAGAAAATACATAAACTGTGTTAATCGCATGCTTGCACCCCCCAAGACTTGATACTCTGGAGCAGCCAATAGTGGGCGTGCTGCAGCATGATGAGAGATGCAGATCGTGCTCAGAATGAAGGATTCTCACAGTCTCCTGCAGGAATGTAGGAAGGATCAAATGTGCAACATACGCTCTGTCCGCAGAGTAAAGCAGAGCAAAGAATTCTCCGTTCCACTCCCGGTGGGTTTCAGGCATTAGTCATGGAAGAGGGATGTTGCGGGGCAAGATTTGAGCGGACACTCACACATCACTTCGGAAGGAGTTCCAGAGTTGGCTCCATCACGCGAGGCTGCCCAATGCCAGCACCGGAAAACCTCCACCCCACACCGGCGGGTTCTTGCTGCCCTCTTCCGGGATACGACCGGCGGAGGCACCGCCCGGCTCGCCCGGAGCCCGAACCACCGCGGCGAAAATAGCGCGGAGGCTTTGGTGTGTCCCTGTCGCCAGGAGCCGTATTTATGGCGTGCGGCAGCGCCTGGACAACCACAGCCAGGGATTCAGCCCATGCCTGGCGTTCTGTAACAGGGCACAGGGCTCACCCGTGACGGGAGATGCCGAAATTCCAACCGGCTCTCGGGATGCCGAAAATACCAATCAGCTCTCGGGCGCGCTCGTCTCTGCTCCGTCGTAACGAGGGGGCTCGTCTTCTCCAGGAATTGCCACCCTCGCTGTCGAAGGCCTGAGGAAGTAAACAAGAGAAGAGGATCACACTGTACCCAGTCCAGCCCCACATTCTGGGCTGATGACCTCGAGGATGGATCTCCTGTCTCTATGAAGAGGCAGTGGTCTAAGCTCAGAGCCCCAGTTTGGCTGGGATTCGAAGCTTCTTCTGATGCAGTTGCTGCCCCGTTGGGTGGAGGGGAGCCGGGATCATGGCCTCTCACAAACCTCCCTACCACAAAACCCCCCCAGTCATGTCTTTGGCCTTTCAACATTGCCAAAAACTGTCTGACTTTGTCAACCCTGTGCCTGCTCTGACAGCAGTGGTGCCTTGAAGAGATGACCAAAGTGCTTGTAACAGCATGGAGCCGTGTCAGGGGAGGGTTAGGTTGGATATCGGTAAAAGGTCCTTCCCCCAGAGGGTGCTGGGCACTGCCCAGGCTCCCCACGGAATGGTCACAACCCCAAGGCTGCCAGAGCTCCAGGAGCATTTGGACAATGCTCTCAGGCACAGGGTGGGATTGTTCGAATGTCCTGTGCAGGGCTAAGAGTTGGTCTCGATGATCCCTGTGGTCCCTCCCAACTCAGCATATTCTGTGATTTTTTTCTAATATCTGAATCTCCTGTCTCAGCTTAAAGCCATTTCCTCTTGCCCTCTCACTGCAGACACTGTAGAAGAGACAGGTCCCCACCTCACTACAATCTCCTTCCAGGTAGCTGTAGTTGCCCCAAACCCTCCTGAAGTTGCCCCAAACCCCCGCCCTCTCCCCCC
>VZRV01000868.1:14069-33684 GCA_013398115.1 Falcunculus frontatus
TGGGGGACGTGAGTGTCCGGCCGGGACCGCGCGGCTTTGTGACGGGGGCGGGGGGGCGGCGGGACTGCGGGGGAAGCGGCCGGGCCGGGGAGGGCGCGGGGGGCACTGACCGGCTGATACCGTCACTGACCGGCACCCGCACACTGACTGACTGGCACCCTCACATCGACCAACTGACCCCCTCACATCGACCGACTGACCCTCACGCTGGCTGACACTCTCACACTGACTGTCTGACACCATTACAGCGATTGACACCCTCACTCTGACTGACTGACACCCCCACACCAATTGACACTCTCACTCTTGACACCCACACAACAACCGACAGACTGACATCCTCATAGCTCTGACACCCTCACTCTGACTGACACCCATTGACTCTCCCTGACTAATTGACCCCCTCACACCACTGACACCCCCACACTGACACAGCCTCACAGCCCCTCACACACTCAGACACACCTAAACCCCCCAAGTGACACTCACCTCACACACTCCTGTGCATGCTGGCATGCTCACATAGGCTGACACACTCATACATAACCCCAGCCCGACAGGCACATTTGTGAGCAGTTACTCTCACGCACACGTACACACACCCCAGAGTGACCCTCGTTGCCTGCCCGCAGCCAGGTCACAGCCACACTTACACCAATGTCCCTGGTGGGCAGACACCTGCGTGGGCACCAACAAGTCTCACACTTCCTTACTCTTAAGAGGCACTTACACACTCCCATACTCACAGCATGTACACTTGCATGCTTCAAGGATTTATCTGCTGTTTTACCTGCTCAGCTGCTATAGGCACTTAAATGCTCATATTGTCCAAGGTACTTACACACACTCATGGTTGTGCTGCTAATTGTGCTCACACTTGTAGGCACTCACATTTGTATGCACCTCTCCAAGATTATCCCTCACAACCTGCTCCCTCCATGCACACCCGTGGGTGCACTTACACCCTCATAGGGATTTTGACTCTCCTACATGCACACCCGTGGGTGCACTTACACACCCTGCTGGTTCCCTCATTCCAGCCTTTGTGTGTGCCTGGCAGGAAGAGCACCTGTGAGAAGCACACTCACAGGTGCTTCTTCACCCAAGAGTGTCTTGGTTCCCACTCATGTGCACACTGTGGGCACGCTCACAGTGATGCACAGCCCACAGTGTCCCTTGCGTGCCCTTCACACACCCTCACTCTTGTGCCCCTATGTCCCTCACCACTTGCTGCTGAGCACACATTTTCAGAGACGTGTGTACTCACTCCAGTGTGTTGTAGTGCTCTGCCACCCACCCACACTGCCTCTGTGTGTGTGTTCAGTGTGTTGTGCCTGCATTGCTGCTACTGTGGTACACTGTGACACACTCACACATGCAGTCCTACTGCTGCATGTGGTGTCTTTGCTGTCTGACACACGTTTGTACACACCTGCGTGCACTCCACTATGCATGTACAGTCACACACACTAGCATGTCACAACTTCCCTGCCACCTGTTTCTTGGATGCATATCTTCCTTCAGCCCCTTTCTTGCAGCTCACACCAGCACAGTCCTGCTTGTATGTAGTGTTCCTCATCTCTCATGTGTCCCTCATCTCTCTGCTGTGTACACGCAGCCCAACACATCCCTGAGGATCCCACTGGGTACTTCTCTCCCACACACACACTCAGCACACCCAGTTTGCCATGGTATCAGGGAGTCCACTACTGCCTCTGCTCATGCACGGAGACTCCGTGGAGTCTGTTCTCCTCTTTCCCCACACAGAGAGTTATCTGCCACCTCTCCACCATAAAGCCCATCTTCTTTTTCATCACTGCTCTTACAAGCAGGCCATGGCTCTTTGAGCCACATAGACACATCCAAACAACCTGTTGCCTTTACAAATCCAGCTTTCCTGTACACACACACCCCCAGGATCACCCTGCATGGCAGGTCTGTACAGAGTGGTGCTGCCTCTGTTCCTAGGACAAGTCAGTTCTGCTTCACACTCGCCTCCACAGGGCATCTGCTGCCTTTTACACGTGGAAGTGCAGTATGGTCACCTTCTTTCACATACTGCACATTCTGTCACACACACAAGTGGTAGAGCCACCTGGTACCTGGCAGACACACAAATACTTGAGGGCTGTAGGTTACCATGAGCTACCTGTCTTACATGGGTAGATACATGGAGCTATATATATTTCATATATATATATTTTTCAGCTCCATGTTACCTGTCCCACACAGTGCTCTTCATTTTAATTTTGGTTAGTTCCCTCCTCCACTTTCTGTTATACAGAGAGGTGCCCTGTTCACTCAGGCTCTTCATAGTTGATCCAAATTCCAGCACCATGTCCTACTTGTCAGTTCCTACACTGCGCAGACACCTGCTCTCCAGCGTGTTCACATACACTCTTACCTGCACAGTGCCGCCCTCAGCTGTGACATGAACATGGTCAGTGCTCCCATGGGCTGGATGAAGCGTAGAGCTGCTGCGGGACGCGGTTCCAGGGCTTCCCCCGAGTGCTGCCCTGGTATCTCCAGGGCTGTGTGAGGCAGACACAGCTCTGCAGACCCCTACCTCAGCTCCACAGGGGAGTATCACCTGCCGCATGCCACCCGGGGTTGTGCCACACCTATATCCCCACAGCACTGGCCCATCCTTCGCTTGCACCTGGAGAAGGAGCCTGCCACCTCCTTCTTCCCTGCTCCCTGTAGCGAATGCTCAGTTTGTTGCTATATGTTTCTGAGTGGCTTTTGTCCTTCTGTGAAGCTCCCTGTTCTCTGAAATTCATGCTGTCTCTTGGGTTCCACTTTGCAGACTGTTGAGCCTGGTTCATGCATGCCTGCTGGTTTTGAGTGGCATCGACCCTCTTAAATGAATCTTCTTTTTGAAGTGTAAGGGTAAAATCCTTCTCAATAATGTTTTAACTGCTTAGGGGGACATTGACACATATATTCTCTTTTTTGTAGATGCCCTGATCTAACTTTCTTTTTTTTTTTTTTGCTTTTATAGCTGGAGCCCTATATGGATGAAAACTTTGTTTCAAGAGCCTTTGCCACCATGGGAGAGCTTGTACTGAGTGTAAAAATCATTCGAAACAGGTTGACAGGGTAACTGTTTCTGTTTGTTCTCCCAGTGCATTTGGACTGAAGTGTCACCGTGGTCCTTCCATATCAGAGTGAATTTTCTCTTTGATTTTCTCACCATTGCTGCCACCAATATGGGAATATTGATGAGAGCAATGGAGAGGGCACTGCTGGCTCTTCAGCCTCCCCTCAACAAACAAGCTTTGGCCCTCATCCTGCAGTGCTCCAGCACTCAGTCAGAGCCGTGTATGTATCTCATTCCATCCCTCTGGGAATTACACCTCCCCAGGCTTTGGTCACTAGTCTGTAGTACAGCTATGTGATGCTGACAAGAGGTGGGAAGTCTGACTTGGAGCAATATGAGAACCTTTAGAGTTCATTTGAAATAAAGTGAGTGACTGTATGCAGAATAAAGTAGTTTCATTCTTATTCATTATTCTTTTAAGTGTTGTAATTTCAGTTTTTAGTAGTTTAAACTTGGGTGGGCAAATTGATGGTCAGTGAAAGTTGGAAGTAAACTGTAAGCTAAACCATTTTCTATGTGCTTATGTTGACCTGACTTATGGTAAGTAGGGGCTATCCCTTGAGATCCAGCTTCTCTTTGGTAGCTAATGTTTATACTTTAAAAAGAAACTGTTCTATGTATTGCAACTATAGCAAATTTCTTACCAGTTATCTAAAATACAACTTTCCTCCTCAAATGTGTTTTAAATTTATAACCTTTGTCTCTTCTCTCCTGTGTTGTATGTTCAGAATTCCAGCAGGCTATTGCTTTGTAGAATTTGCAGATCTAGCTACTGCAGAGAAATGTTTACACAAAATCAATGGAAAACCACTTCCTGGTGCTACACCGGTAAGTAAACGGGATCAGCCAGCTGAGAACCAAAACTTGGAAGGAACAGATAGTGCAGAATCTGTATTTTTAGGGATTACAGATAAATTCAATAGTTAGCAAACTGGGATTCTTCTTTGCTTTAGAGTTGAAGTTATGACTATAAAACTGTTAATGTTCTTGCTCAGAAAATTGTTGAGAAAAATCACCTATTTCTTTGTGACTGTCTGGATAAAATCCAGGTGTAGAAGTGTTGTGGGGTGTGGGGTTTTTTATATCTGAGAATTTCTACTGTTACCAAAGTTAGACTAATAAGAATCCTGAGAAGAACAAGGAAGAAACTAGACTGAGTATAGTGTACGTCTGCCACAATTTTTCCACCTCTCTCCTTCTGTATAATCATGGAGTCACAGAGTGGTTTGGGTTGGAAGGGACCTTAAAGCTTATTGCATTTCATCCCCTACCAAGGGCAGGGACACCTTCCACTAGACGAAGTTGCTCCAAGCCCCATCCAACCTGGCTTTGAACACTTTCGGGGAAGAGGCAACCTGAGAATTTACCTGTGTGTGTTGTTACATGTGTACAGGATGGACTTGCAAGTTCACACTGACTTTTGAGTAACACTGATTTGCAAGAGAAGCATGACTTTTAACCTTGCATTTTTCTTGGCTCTTAGCAAACAGAAGTTATTCAAACCTCTTTACAGTGGAGAAGGAGCCAGAGCATTGACTAATTGCAGTGCATAACTAATGTCTCCTGTACATAAAAGCTGGGTAGTTAAAAAGAAAAGGAGGAATAGTCAGAGAGGCTAATTTTAGGATGTTGACTCGAATGTGTGGTAGATTAAAATGGGACGGCTGACACAGCTGTCTGTTGTACCCACAGAAGTTGGCTGCAGTAGCTGGGGTGGCTGGTTCATAAAGCAGCTCTAGAATCACCTCAGTTATGGTGTGATATACAAGGTAAATGGATTCCTATTTCAGAGTAGTTAATACCCAGAGTAGGAAACTGGGAAGTTCAGATTGAACTATTTAGTCAACGTTCCTGAGAGGGTGACATGCCCTGTTAAAAGGAGTCGATGAGAGGACTGGAGGTATCTGTTTCACTTGTTTGCTCATGATTAAGGCAAGCTGATCATCCTGGATGCCTTCTGTAGTCACTGGAGAGACAAAGAGAGCAGCTCTTGCGAGGAGTAAGATGATAATGGAAGTTTGGTTTTGGCAATACCCATCCTTCTTCACAGTTTAGTTCAAAACACAGTGCTTTGTGGAGGGATGATTTGCATAACACACAGAGAGAGTTATGGATGTCAGGCAGAGATCCAAAGCAGCCCAAATGCAAAATTTAGAGAGGTCTCCAGTGTCCAGTGTAGTTCTTTCAGGACCCCTAAATTTTGGATCTTACTAAATGTCCAGAGCCTAGTATTTAGCCACGCTTCCAGACTCAGGCTGATTCCATTTTCCAATGCGGTGGATTCTGGTCTGCCAGTGTTTGCGTTAAATCACTAAACTCCAATAGTGGTGCTGTCATTTCATTTTAAGACCTTAAAATTGGAAAAATTTAACATTTGCTATTAGTAGCTTCTGTTCAGGTTCTGATTTTCATTATTATATCTGTATTGGCACTAAATAAAAATGTGCTTGTTACCTGAACTGGCTGGCCTGAAGGCATTGAACATGTGTCAGCGTTAAGAAAGTTGTATTAAATCAGCTTATTGTAATTGCTCCTAATTGTTCGAAATCACGTGACAACATTTGAATGTATGGATTCATTTTTGTCTTGTTTCAGGCGAAGCGATTTAAATTGAATTATGCAACATATGGAAAACAGCCTGATAACAGGTAAGTGCTCAATATTTAAATGTTCATTTTGCCTGCTTAATGTCTCTTTATCAATTGCCTTGCAAAAAGTATTCAAAATATGTAAACCTGAAGTTCATCACTGCCAGTCTTTAGTAGAGGGAGGAGAACTTAGACTGCCAGTTTTGTGCTTTGCCCTGTGTGTGGCACAGCAGATTTATCCAGTGTCCTTAAAGGTATTTAAACTTTGTAGCATCAAAGTATCTAATTCAAATATTATAATTTAAGATCTATGCATTATAATTTAGGATCTATGTATTGGAAATAGCGTATCTATAAATGACATATTAATGTTTTCTTGCCGTATGAGAAATCAGAGATACCCTGCGAGTAATAAGCAGTGAAACAATCTTTAATTTAAAAGCACTGTTAAGTAGGTTAGTTGTGCTGCTTGAATTAACTTGAAAAAGCAGTGTCAATAAAAATTTTAGTTAAGCAGCTTAACTGGTGACACTTTGAAGTTTCCATTAAATGGTCTTTTAATATCACTCTTCTCTGAGTTCAAATATTTAGGCTAAATGATAACTGTCACTTAGCATGTCCCCTTTTTCTTTTTTTTTTTTGTATGATTGTATTTAAGAAGTTTTCTTTTGATTTCTTTAGTCCAGAATATTCCCTTTTTGTGGGAGACCTGACTCCCGACGTGGATGATGGGATGTTATATGAATTTTTTGTTAAAGTTTATCCATCGTGTAGAGGTGGAAAAGTTGTTTTGGACCAGGCAGGAGTATCCAAGTAAGTAATCTTTTATTCACTCTTTTTTTTTCACTTCACATGTGGCAACAGGAAAGACAGAATGCAGCAAGGGGGGAAAAAATTTCTTCTGGCTTAGATTTTAGTAATCTTAAAATATAGTGTTCTTGGCCATTCAGTCTGCAGTTTGCTTGAGTTTTGATAGTCACCATGAGTCTTGTCACTCCTCTGTCAGCGTGAGGCCCTTTGTGTGTTACTGCACTTCTTAAAATGCTGAAAAATGTCTTAAGTAGTCTTGAAACACTCTCTTCCTGGACTCTTGGGTGGACCTGTGCTTTACAAACTTTAGGCTATTGAGTGTATATTCCTGTGAGAGCTGTACAGGTTTTTATTTCAAACAGGGTAGGGCACACAAAGTTATGATTCACTGTCAGGTTCTCACTAGCTGCCTTGTTTGTCTTTCCTGAAATTGTCTTGCCAAAAACAGGTATCAAAAAGTTGCATTTCTTAATGGAATTAAAACATTTTCTAAATAGCACAAAATTAAGCTGAATTTTCCAGAGGAGGGAGCAGTTGGTGAGCATCCTTGTTTTCAAAGCAGAGCATGGCTTCAGTGAAGCACAATTTTCTGATATAATACCTGTGAGAATGTTGGGATAAGATACAGGCTATGGCCGTAGGTCCCCCCACCTTCTCATATGCAGTTTCTCAGTCTTAGACATCCTGGTTTGAAGGAATCTCTGGAGGTCTCTGGTCCAGCTCCAAACAAGACTGCAGCCAGTGCTAGATTATATCATCCATGAATTGTGTGGCCTGGAAAACCTCCCAGGATGGAGATAATTCAACCTGTCTGGGCAGCCTGTTCCAGAGCTGCACTCCCTCCGCAGTCATGAAATTCCTCTGCATGTCCAACCTGAACCCCTTGCAGAGCTGCTCAGTCACTCTGGCTGTTGGGTCCTCGTGCTGTCATTGCCACCTCACCTGGGACTGACACTGCTGGGTTGGGCTCTGCGTGCCTTCTGCTCCTCCTCCTCCTCGGTGTAAACCCTGCAGTTCCCGTTGTGCTGCACCTGCTTCAGTCTCTGTCTACAGAGCAGGTGTTGGTGCTGCAGGTTGGACTATTAGTTGGGTTTTGGGAACTGTACATAGGTGCAGACCTCAAGGAAAGGGAATCTGTGGTAGCTTGGGAAGCGGGGAAGGAGCAGGGACTTAGAGTCCTGTTCCTGGGAAAAGGAAAGCTGTCTCCCCTGGCAGTGCCAGAGTGTTGGTGCCAGGGGCTTTGTTGGGACTTGTGCAATTGCTCAAAGCTGAGGCAACTGAAGGTGTCAATGTGATGTGAGAGAGGAGCTTAGGGCTTGTGGACATGCCCAGTGAAGCCCTGGCCCTTCCAGCCAGGGCTGCTGGATCAGGAAGGCCTCCTCCCAGCACCTCTTGTCCAGACAGGAGAGGAGCTTGGAGCGTGGTGCTGTGGTGCCGTGCCTGCTTCTCTGCTTTCTGCTGAGGGTGCAGGTGTTAGGGCTTTTCCAAACTTCAAGGACAGGACAGAAGGTCTGCAGGGAGGTCCTGGCCAGGAAGAAATTATTTATTTTCACACCAGTGGTTGAGCCATTGGTGTGGAAAAGCTAAATGTCTGGAAGAGTTGGAAGAATCACTGTCTGGAGGACTTGGAAGAATCACTGTCTCCCTTGCAGCACCCAGCATCTATTCCTGTACACTGCATCCAATTCTACCTGTCTGTTTTGGAAATCCCAGTCTTCCCAGTTTCTCTTACATGCTCCTGGTCCCATCTGAAAATCTGCAGGAGTCTTTTGGCAGCTTAGAAACTTACTTGGGTTTGTGTGTGAACACCTTAAACTGACTTAGAAGTTGACTTGCACTGGATTAATTTGCCATAGTCCTTTGGCAGAGGGCAAGTTAAATGAACGTGAGCCTGTGTAGAGTTTTGCCTGTGCTTAATAATCTAGTTTGTATGTAGATAAGCCTAAGCTCTGATCTGGTCTTTTTGTGAGGAGGATACATCCATACCTGTATATATATATAAAAATAAGATATTTGGACTTGTGTGTGGAGCTTGCTGTGCAAGGTACTGTGTTTTCTGGGGCATGAACTGCTCTGGAATAGCTGCCAGTGGGGACCTCCCATGAGTAGTAGGTGATGCTGCTTTCAAAATAGCACATTACTTGGTGTTTAGCAGTTCCCACAGAATAGATAATGCACTGTAAATTTACACCCTTGCTTATGGCTCGTTCTTTTCCCCAGGTACACAAGCCCTTCCCTCCCAAACTCCTTCCTTTGCTTAGATGGATTCCTCTTACCCTCCCACACCTAAGTCTTTGATCTTTCTGCTGCGTGAGAAATCCCAATGATGGGATCCTGGCACTGCCCTCTTGGGTGCTGTTACATTGCTTCTGACTCACTACAGCATTAAAATCCCACGCAAAGGACCGTTGGGGTTCGAGGGAGTTCGTGTTTTCTGTCTGGCTGATGTGCAGTGCTGCCACACCACAGTGAAGTGTTGTTGCAGAGTCCAGGAGTTCTGGATGTGCTGTCCCTGTTCCAGCTGTGCTCTTGGATCAGGTTTTAGCTACTTGATGTTAAGAGCTCATTTTCAGGCTCGGTGTTGGAAATGCTGTTGTTGGGAATGGCAGAAAGCCCATTTGAATATATTCCTGTTGAAAAGGGAACTTGATTGGAAAGCATACCTCATTGGCCCTAGGGAAAAGTAGTGTTTTCCTTCACAGTGGGGCAGTTTTGGATACAAGCACTGTCTGTCTTGTCAATCCTGTGCTGACTTGCAACTCTTGAGATATCAGTATCCTCCCAGCAGAGATTTGGGGCTTTACCACTGTCAGTTCGCGCATTTCGACATGGCTTGTGTCAGCTCGCTTCCGGTTCCCCAGAATCCACTGGCACAAGAACTACTTTACATTGACAAGCCCTTGAAAGCACTGCCAGAGCTTGGACATGTGGCTTCAGGCATTTAGGAAAAGCAACTGGAAGGCAGAATCATTTCATCTCTCCCAAAAGCAGGGACAACAACCCTAATGAACATTTTCATTCACTGTGTTTCCCAAACCAATTCAAACTTCACTGTAACTAATTTTTATAACATGGCATGGCTCTTTGGGGTTGGTTTTATGTGAGTTATTCTGTGTCTCTGCAGAGGTTACGGGTTTGTGAAATTCACGGATGAACTGGAACAGAAGAGAGCACTGACAGAGTGTCAGGGAGCTGTGGGGTTGGGCTCTAAACCTGTACGCTTGAGTGTGGCTATACCAAAAGCGTGAGTAGAAGAACAGGCGGACATTTATATGAGAAATCACATCTGTTTTTAAATGCCTTTTAGTCCTTTGGGTACATGTCCTGGATGTTTCCATCACAAAATGAAAGAATACCCATGAATATGGGGAGCATCAGAATGCCCAGGAGTTCAAAGAAATTATAACATTAGCTCAAGACTAAGCATTTTACACTGTTTTGAATTGTAAACATTATTAAATCCACACACATGTGCACACACTGTAGTTAAATATGATTGTTTTTAAAGTGTATGTTCCTTTGCATTAAATTGAAATAGTCTAAATCTGCTTATTGATGTCTGGATAGCAAAACTCAACTACCTTGCTAATTCTATTATGATGTCTACTACATATAAGACTTTTGGGTCAGGGATTAACTTTTTTTTCTGTGTTTGTTCAGAACCTGATACAATGAGATCCTGGTCTGACTTGGGGCTCGTAGCACTAGGGTAATACGAATCATAGTAATTGCTCCCTATTTGAATAATATTTAGATTTTCAGTGACCTCATAAGTCTTGGGGGGGGAAAGGAAGAGAAAAGCAGAAAAAAAGGGGTGTATCATCATGAGAAGATTGATGTTTCCTTCTTCCTATTTCTCACTAATTTAATCATTAGTAGAAATAGCTTTATGTGTGACATATTTTCATTTTCAAACAATATTTGTCATCTCATTATTTCAAATCTTGATAGTTAGGTGGAATACTAGTTCCTTGGGAATGCTGCCACTTTATGGCAAGGAATAAGAATTTTAGTCAGTTCACAGGGTATTTAAGTTTATTTTTTGATTACTAGTAGTTCTTATTTCATGACCTTTTTCAAGTCTGTGCATTGAAGACCACCCAGTTCAGAGAGAAAGGGGACAAGTCCTTGCTTAGGTTTCTGTATGACAGTGGCAGAAGGGAGAGTTTTTTCCATTCTTACAAAAGAACACTCCAGGTTTTTTGCAAGGCTTTAAGTCTTTGACTCTTCATATAAAGCAAGACTCAGTACCTTCTCTCAGAAAGCTGCAGATCACTTAACTTCATCCTCTTTATCAGAAGGAAAAAAGGACCCCAGTATCTGGATTGTGGTTCAGGATTGTTCTAAACTGAAGCTCATATTCCTGAACTCTTCCCTTCCCAAAGGCAGGAAGTGATACCCAATTAGTTTGTAAAGATGTTAAGAGCAATGTCTATTAATGAAAAGGAATATGAATACAGGAAAGGGTGTTAAATTTAAACCACTTCTTTCTTTATACAAATGTATGCAAATAATAAATATTGCTACAGTAAATAGTGAATATATTTTAAAGATTGAAATTTGCATGTTAGACTAAGCCTTGTCTTTTTACCACATTGTATCTTAAGCTATTTCACTGCTTTTTTCATACTTGTTCTGCACTATTTGCAACTTATTCCTGCTTTATTTTTTGAAGTAATCGTGTGAAACCAATGGAGTACAATCAGATGTACAACTATAATTACAACCAGTATTACCAACAGTATCACAGCTACTACGCGCAGTGGGGGTACGACCAGAACACGGGCAGTTACAGCTACAGCTACCCCCAGTATGGCTACACACAGAGCACCATGCAGGTAGGGCAGCAGAGAAACGCCACGGAGCTTGAAAGGTGGCATGGGAACATCTTATCTTCAGCTCTGAGAGTCACAGAAGAGAGCCGTGAGCTGGAAGGGACCCACAGGAATCACTGAGTCCAGCTCCTGGCCCTGCCCAGGACACCCCAACAATCCCACCCTGTGCCTGAGAGCGTTGTTCAAATGCTCCTGGAGCTGAGGCAGCCTTAGGGCCATGACCGTTCCCTGGGGAGCCTGTTCAGTGCCCAAGCACCCTCTGAGGGAAGAATCTTTTTCCTGATATCCAGCCTAACCCTCCCCTGACACGGCTCCAGCCATTCCTTCAGGTCCTGTCCCTGATCACAGAGAGCAGAGATCGGAGGTGTCCCTTGGGAGGGGCTGCAGACCCTAGTGAGCTCTGCCCTTAGTCTCCTCTGCTCCAGACTGAACACACCAAGTGATCTTAGTATAGACCTCTTAATAATGAAGTCTTAATACAGCTACTATTTAGTGTTTAGCCCCTGGTGTGTCCTGTTGCCTTATGGGGGGTATAGTGCTGAGGTAGGAAAAGGTCTGGAGGACACAAAGGGTCTCTTAATATATTTGTCATGGTAGAAGAGTTCTCTTGGTACAGGCAGTGCTCAGAGTGCCTTTGGGATCCTTCGTAAGCTTTGTTATAAAGGATAGAACACATCAGAACAGTCACCCCACTTCAACCCTGGAATTTCAAGAACTGCCTCTGTTAGAGGTTTAGTGTGGGATCTTGCCCATGGCATGTTGGGAATGGAACACATGCTTATGTGTGAAGAATTCTGTTGTAGTAACTCCAGTATAAAAGTCAGTCTCTGACAGTACTAACCAACAAGTGATGCTTGCAAAAGAAAAGATAATTATGCGCTGTCCTAAGGGGTTTGTTTCTCCTTGCAGACATATGAAGAAGTTGGTGAGGATGCGTTGGAAGGTATGTTTCTCAAATTCTGTATTGAAGTTGTCTGTTTGTTCTGCACTGCTTAGAGATAGGCTTTCTCAAATTTGCCCTAATTTCAATTTATAATATACCTTTATCTTTGAATAAATTTAAATCTGAGAAAATTTGTGGGTCACTATCACCTAGAACAGTTGCATCCTGGTTTTACTGTTGCTGCTCCTAGTCTGAACCTGGTGAGGATGGAAACTATTTGACTTCCCCAGCACTGAGATTTTAATCTTCTGTAGTACAGAATTTTTTATCCTTTTTTTACTAGGGTTTTTTTTTCTGATATGCTACCGAGAAAAAAGTGGATATTCCGGTTTTCTATAAAATCTTGACATTTAGAGCCCAGAATACTTCATTGTGCTTTCAGTTTAAAAATAAAAGGGAATAATATTAGTCAGCACTCTGATAAAATATTTCAAGCAGGCCTTGCTTGAAATGGGTCACTAAACCAGATTGGGGTTTTAGATACCTGTACAAGTAGCTTTCATTTATTGATGCAAGAAGCTGTCATTCCATGCCAGCAGTTCCAGGTTTCTGTCTTGAGTGGAATATGCACTATAAGTGTATCTTACTCTTCTCTTTAAAAAAAAAAAATTTAAGTTACATGGTAACAGATCTACAGGATCTACAGGTATGAGTGATGGTGTGTGTGGAAGCTCTTAATGGCTCTCAAAAGCATTTCAGGAGAGCTTTCCTTTTGCTGAACCAAACATACCAGGACTAGAGTTGGAATATCTCTGTATATCTCTTTTTTTGGTTGATTAAATGAATGATTCCTACATTTGTAGGAAACTGAATTCATGTATTGCCACTGTATCATTCCTGTTCCTTAAATCTCTCCTCCTGTAATGTGTTAAAACATGATGTAGCTAAAACCAAACATAGAATCCTGGAATGGTTTGGGTGGGAAGGAACTTCAAAAGCCATCTTTTTCCACCCGCTGCCATGGGCAGGGACACCTTCAACTAGACCAGGCTGCTCCAAGCGCTGTCCAATCTGGCCTTGGACACTTCCAGAAATGGGGCAGCCACAGCTTTTTTGGGCAACCCATGCCAGGGCCTCACCTCCCTCACAGGGAAGTCACATGTTTACAGACATTTTATTCCTGATGTGTTTTAGAGTCTTTCCATTCGTTCAGCTTTGCACTGAGAGTCACTCACTGACCCGTGTGACTGTGCTACTCTCATAACCTGAGCTTTGGGTTGCCAGTGGTGTTGGGTGAGCTTTACATCCTACAGGGGTTTGGGAAGTCCATCACTGTGCATTGGGAGCAGCAGGATTGGACCTGCTGGCTTGTTGTCCAGCTCCAAAATGCTTTTCAAACATTTCTTCCACATGTAAAATAGGGCTACGTTCACACGTAATGCTGTGGTGCCACTGGCACTCCCTTGGTTCCTAACTGTGACTCCAGCTTTGAGCTGCTGGAAGCTTTGGCAGACAAGCTCTGGTGACTGCTTGCAGCAGCACAGGACGCTCCCGTTTATCCGTCCATCCATCATTTGTGACCTCACAGTGGAGTGAGCAGAAGTGAACAGGTACCTCTGCCTCTGCTCCTGCCCTTTCCATAAGGGCGAGCCCCTTCTGGCAGGCTGCACTGGGCTGTGAGATGCAGGTGTGTGTTCCCTCCACTGGCGGAGCAATCACCAGGCTTACCTAGAGTACGGGTCACAGGAACACATCCAGATGGGTTTGGAATGTCTCCAGAGAGGGAAGCTCCACACCCTCCCTGGGCAGCTGTTCCAGTGCTCTGCCACCATCCATGAAAAGAACTTCCTGTTCATGTTGAGGTGGACCTTCTTGTGTTTTAGTTTATGGCCACTGGTCCTTGTCCTTTCAGCAGGCACCACTGAACAGTGTCTGGTGCTATCCTCTGACACCTGCCCTGGAGATGTTGAGACTTCCCCCATGTTTGTTTTAATAAACCAACTTTACAGGGTGGGTTTTTTCTGAACACCTTTGATGTGTGACCTGCTTTTCTGTCTTTCCTTCCACAGATCCCACGCCTCAGTTAGACGTCCATGAAGCAAACAAGCAGTTTATGGAACAGAGTGAAGAGCTCTACGATGCCTTGATGGACTGTCATTGGCAGCCTTTGGACAATGTCTCATCAGAGATCCCAGCCGTGTTATAGCCTCGTTGCTGAGGCGTTGTGTCTGTGGGACATCCTGCCAGTGCGCTCTGGACTGTTACGCTGCTCCTGGATCCTGCAGTAGTGAGGGGTGGTCCTTCCCCCACCCAGGTCTGGTACTCGGAGTACAGGAGGACTGTGGCTTTTCCTGTAGAGAACAAGTATTGTAGGAGCATCACGGTAACCTTTATTCATGGTGAAAATTAGAACTGCGACAGTTTTATTCCTTTTGTCTTGAAATGAACTCTTAATACTTACTGGGAATTGTAATTTATAAACTTTCAACGAGATGGCACAGGGGAAAGACTCTACTCCATCGTACAATAAACAAGTTGGTCTTTTAAGTAAAATTACCCTTTGCATTTTGGTTCCTGCCCATCTTTCTGTTTTGTTGCCCATTCAACTGTCTTAAGTCATTTGACCCAACGCTCATGAATGTGTTATTTTAAAAAAGATCATTGTTGGACACCACTGAAATGTCTCAAAATCTTTCTAGTGACTGGGTAAGGTTGCTGTAACTTGAGCATGGGATGAAAGCTTATGTTCTGGTTGACTTAAGCTGTGATCTTGAGCTTGCAAGTTTGGTGTTCTTAAGCAGTCAACCCAAGGAGCACTTTGGAGAGCAAAGACAGAAAGGAGCGTTATAAAGCTACAGATTGATGCCTTTTACCTGGTGATCTCTTGCACACCTGGCCTGCTTTTCCACCTGTGTATGAGGAAATAATTCCTCGTCAACCAAGCAGTTTAAAACCCTTTTTCCAGCAACTATATTCAAATGTTATTTTGTGTATCATGCCTTTATTTTTTTTTATTGTGGACACACCTTGATGGTCTCATTGAGATGTTGAGATTTTGTAGTGTCTTCCACTGCCCAGTCAGAGTGAAATTGAAGATCCTGCACCAAAAACGGGTCAGAGCAATTGCATTGATATATTGTGCAACTAATGGTTGTTAACCTGGAAAGCAGTTTTCTACTGGATGTTGTATAAGCTGGATGGACAAGCAATATATTTAAGTTGATATGTTGCATTAGAGGTGAAAGTGAAAATAATAGCACTTATATACATGTTATAAGCCCTTTTTCAGGCTTTTGTGCCTTAAACTCTTGGAGAAATAGGAACAGAGAAACTACCTGTAATAAACGTCTTTCCAAGGAATAGTTTGGTAACTGAAATTGCTGCTGCAGAGCATTTCGTTGCCTCCCTGCCCATGTTGATGCGGAGATTTGCCACAAAATTTAAATACTTTGATAAAGCTACTTCTACTACACCTTTGTTTGTGTCCATAATTATGACCTATTTGTCAGTCTATGGTCTTTTTTATCAACTGGAAGTGGGAATGTGAGGGGAATGGTGATGTGACTGGAGTTAGGTTATTCCTAACGAGTGGAGCTAGAGGACTGCTGGACTCCTGTGTTCTCATCTGCTGTGAATTTTCCTCGTGATGTGCCCCTGACTGTGCTGCTGTCTCACCTTCAGCTGCTCTGAATGTAAGGAAAGGAATGTTCCCTGTGCATGCCAGGAGTTTCAGAAGCAGCAGAAGTGGAAGAGAGCAGAGCTTTATATCCTCTGATGTGGCTGCTCAGCTCAGGACAGCCCCTCTTCTTCAGAAGTTCAGCAGAAGTGATGTAAAGAAGAGGGTTTAAAACATTTTCTAGATCATTCTGTTGCTGTGCTGCCCTGTGTGCCCGCCCTTCTCCTATTTTGGAGTTGCCTTTCCCTACCCCCACGAATTTTAGCTTTTAGAAGGCAGCTATCCCAGTTTACTCCGGGGGCTGAAGCCACACTTATTTATCAACATAAATTTATTCTGCTGTTCTCATCTGCCCAGCATTGCTGTCTGTGGAGTATTTCCAAATGCTTGGATAAACTATCTCCATACAAGTCTGTCTCTAGCAAAGAGAGGAGCAGGTTATCAGGGAGCAGACAGCAACCCTATGGGAAAATCCTTTTGCTGTCTGCTTTTGTTTTGTGGTGGAAAGAAAAATGGTAAATATTAATCAAACCCATCCTAACCCCTAATTCCTGGGAGAGCTGGGCACGTACAGACCCTTGTGAGGAATAATCTGGGAGTGGAGAGGCCAGCAGAGATGACCTGCTGACGCCTGTTTACTGGTGCTGCAGAGCTTAAAATAGCTCCTGCTTTCCTTTTAGGAGAGAGGTTGATGCGAGGGTCTGGGCCTCATTCCCTGGAGGTATGAGCCAGGCTTTTGGGGTTGTTTGGGAGAATCTCAGCCAAGGTCCTGTGGAGCTGTTAAACCTCTGCATTGTTTGGGGCTTTTTGTTATATCACTTACTCATCTTAATGTTCATTTTCAGCTCCCAGCCATTATGGCAGTGTCTGAAGCACAGGAGAGACTTTTATGTGGAGCTACAAAACAGCCACCACCCGGGATTTGTAGGGTTTGCCTTTTGGAATCCAAGTTAAATAGAGTGTGGGATTTTGTTTCTCCTGGATGGCTACAGGAAAAGCCCAGATTAATTACCATTTAGTGTCACACAGGATGAAAGACAAGAACTCCGTGTAGTAAGGTAAATTCTGCTTTTATCTCTATGTGCTAAAGGCAAGAAGGCCAAGGCAGATGATATCACAGCTCCCTGGGATTATGTAATTCCTGAAAATTGCATCCAAATCTGCAACAGAGATCATGAAGCACTCTACCTTTCAGCAGGCAGGGCTTACAGCAATTCCAAAAACAACTCAAACATTCTTATTGTGTTCTTTGATGAAGATGCGATCATCCAATTTAGATGAAATTGTAGGGATTCTGATTCCTGTTTGAGTTTCACAGGCTGGTAATATTCAGCAGCGTTGGAGGGACATGGGTGTTTTCAGGCACAGAGGGGTGATTTCCAAAGGCTGAGCTCTGAGGCTGTGGGGTGGCCTCTTGCCATTAGCCTGTGTTTAATTAAAAGCTTGACAGTACGCATCGGGCTGGCCTGGGAGCGATCCTGACCCGCTTCCAAAGGGAGGAGGAGTCTGGAAGCATTTCTTTAGCAAATGTATGGATGAGAGGGCTGAAAGGGGCTGACGGTGATTTTTTTTTTTTTCCATGTGAGTCTGACTAGAGAAAATTCCTGTTACTTAAATCAGTTTCTGGAGACGGGTTCATATCCCACACACTGAGACATACACAACACCTTTAGGAATTTCTCTGAATCCCTTTTGAGGAACAGAGATAAATATTTGACTCTAATCTTCCTGTACTGGGTTTCTCCTTACTGGGTTGTTGATCCTCAGCTTTTGCTAAACAAGATCTGAGAGGAATTTTTACCTTCCAGCCTTGCTATCTCCCAGTGATCTCATAAAGCATACTGGATACACCAGTTTCTGGATTTAACTTGGGATTTGCTTAAACGTGAAACTAATTCAGTGGCAGGTTGAGGTATGAACTTGAAATGCAATAGCAGAAACTGATAGAGCTGCTTCAGGAAATGTCACTGACAGAGCTCACTTTCCCTTTTTTCCTGGTTAGAGCATTTTGTCAGAAAATACTCCTTTTTTTTCTTCCTTAGCAGTTATTCCAAGTCAAAATGGTTTTTCCCAGTGCAGCCAGTTTTTTAAGAAGGGGTTTGGGGTCCTGCTTGGCACACACTCATTTTTCCCAGGCATGAGGTGGGATTCTTGGAGTGTTCTGTGCAGGACTGTTGGACCTGATGAGCCTTGTGGGTCCCTTCCAAGTCAGGATGTCCCATGAGTCTATAATTCAAATATCATGCTGCTTCTGCTGTGAAATTTCCAGGGGAAAAGCAATGGTGCATAACACAGTTAAGGTGATAGAGATTGAGAGCTAACTCAGGCCAGGACTTGGCTTGTCCCCTTGATGTGTCCCAGGAAGCCACAGGCACAACAATCCACCTGGATCACACCTGCTTTTTCTTACTGAGAGTTTTCACATCCCTGTGCATTGTCTGGTCCCACCTGTCAGGTGCTGGGAACTGCAGCCTCTTCCAGCACGTGCTCCCTGTCTTGTGCTGTGGAAGAGATTCCGGGGAGGTTTCACCAGGGCTTCACTGACCATGGACATGTAGTGGGATTTTCTTTACCCCTCTTGGATCTCCATCCATCTTGTCATGGCAGGCTGAGGTCTGCTGGGCCTCCAGTGTTTTTCACTGCTGCTCTTCAGGGATTCTCTGAGTTCGGCACTTGGAAGAGTCTCTTCCCAAACAGTGTTTGCGAAGGTTTGAATTTTTGGGGAAGGTTGATGTTTTTTCCTACAGGGATTTCCCAGGTTCTACTCTGCCCTAGGATTTGACATGATTTCTAGGCTCACTTTGTACGAGTGGCTGTGCCAAGGAGACTCCAGGGATTGCCTCATGACTTGGTGGAGCAGTTGTGAGATCCATGGAGGAGGAGAACGGGAGCAGCTGCTTGTACCTTATCCCCACCAACTTTGGCAAGGGCTGTCTTGGGGAGGGTTTGGCCACACAGAGTTTGGGGCTCGTTCCCAGACTTGGCTTTAAATGGCTGAGGGATTATTTTGTTGCTGATCTGGCATGTTTGGAGGGAATTACCAGCTCAAAAGGCCATTACTGAACACCGGGAATTTTTTCATCTGTTCATTTGCTCAGAACAGAAGAAAAAATGACCATCCTTTTTGCCCTTTCTCCAGGGCTTGGGCAGGAAGCAGTCTCAGGCTTTTTCAGCTGATTTCCCATGGTGGCTGTGGTTTCAGCACCAGCAGCTGTTCCAGCACTCCCTTCCAACCCGTTGGCAGGTGCTCCCATTTTAAATCCTTTCCACGGATTATGGATCATGAGCCAGGAGCCTTACAGAGGTATTGTGTTGGCAAACAGACTTCTCTTTCCGAGAACCTTTCCTTCTATTCCCGAGGGTGGAGTGTTCCCTCCATGTTCCAAAAGGGAGGAAGGAGTAGGGGAAACGCAGATGCTGCCTTCAGCTTTTCCAAGAGCAACCCCTGGTGTGCACCTTGCACGGAGGAGGAGAGAGAAATTCCGCTTGTACCACCCGGACTGGAGAATCATTTAGGTGGGGTGGGGGTGTGCAGCTGCTCCCAGTGCTAGTGGGGGTTGTGAATCATGGGATTATGAAATAGTTTGGGTTGGGAGGGGACTGAAAGTTCATCTCATTCCACCTGTTGACATGGGCAGGTTGTTCGGGGGGCTTGTTTATCCTTTGGGATGGGATGGAGTGGCGGGAAGGGAAGGGAAGGGAAGGGAAGGGAAGGGAAGGGAA
>VZRV01000868.1:34104-50457 GCA_013398115.1 Falcunculus frontatus
GATGGATGGATGGATGGATGGATGGATGGATGGATGGATGGATGGATGGATGGATGGATGGATGGATGGATGGATGGATGGATGGATGGATGGATGGCGGGGGCTGTAGGCAGCGCGATCTACAACTCCCAGAAGCCTCTGCGGGAGGCCCAGGCACCAGCAGCCAATCGGAGCCCGCGCCGCTGCGCTATAAAACGTGGCCGCGGGCCAACGCCCGCCTCTCTCGGCTATGGCGGCGAGTCGCTGTACTGGTGCGCGGGCCGTCATGGGACATCCACCGCCATCCTTCGTCATCCTTCGTCCCCGGGGCTCTCCCGCCGCTCGGCTCTGCCGCATTGGCTCCCCGCGTTCATTGCGCCCGGCGGCGGCGTTTCGGTGCGCTCCGAAGGCTGCGAAGGGCAGCACGGCCTTGCTCCCGCCCTCCTCCCCAGGCTGGCCCCGGCCCCAGGTGAGTGAGGAACCCCCGAGGCTGAACTAATCCCCTGTCCCGGAACAGGCGGCGGCGGGCGGAAGAGCCCCGCGGACCCGCCCGGCCCTATCGAAGCTGCGTCTGTCGGTGCTGTGGCAGATGCGGTCAAAAAGGAGCCGAGAGCAAGGGGATTTCCCTCGACGGTCGCCGCTCAGTTGGAGCCTTCGTAGCTGTTCGGCAACATTTCGGGAAAGTACACGGCCCGCCATGGGCTAAGGGAGATTAGTGGTGCTGGAAGCAGGCGGCTGCCGCAAATCCCTGCCCCTGAGGTTCAAATTGATGCACGATGTGCGGGATATCCTGTAGTTTTGTTTTAATTTACTTTTCTTGTAATTTACTTTAAGCTTAAGTTTCTCTTCTTCCCCAGTAGCATCCTGGTGTAGATGGTGATCCCGGAGCATGGGATGGCTGGTGACAGCCTCAGCTTTGGGCAGGTAAGATGGGTGATCCGGGTTCTGGAGTCCTCCCTTGAGCTGAGAATTTTGTTGGTTTCGTGGCCTTCCTGGGCCAGAGCAGGAACCAGCAGCGTTTCCTGCCCCTCTGCTATCGGACAGTGCCAGCACGTGCTGTTCAAAGGCCGTGGATCTTCCACGGGGCTTGTCCTTGGGGCTGGGCCCTACAAACTCCCTTAGTTCTTGCTCAGTCCAGATCATGTGTGGATGAGATAATGGCAATTCCTCTCTCTGGACCTGGCTAGAGGCAGAACTAGAGATCAACCCTGATCCAGAGCCGGTTGATCGCTCTGTCACAGACTTTACTCCATGTTTACGTGCATGTTTATCCAAGAGCTGTGGCTCCATGCAGTAGCTGCAGGTCTCCAACAACATGCCAGAGCAATGGGAAGGTCTTTGACTGCTGGGCCTCTTCTGCCTGTGGCTGTCACTCACCCCTCCGATACATTTTTGGGAATTGGGATGTTGCTTACTTGGGGTTTCAGGGTGGGATGAGTTAGGAGTGTGTCCACAAGAGTCTGCAGCCCACTGCTGATATTGGGGGTATGTTGTGATGTCTTCCAGGGGTCCTGGGTGTTCCAGAGCTCACCCATCTGATGGATAAACCCAGGTGAGAAGGTAGTATCCTTGTTTAGAGCTCCGTAGCCCATCCCTCCAAATCCCTTTCCCATCAGATCTGAATACCGATCTTGTGGTCGAAAAAGGAGGAAGAGTAAAATTCATGCTGGTCTTGGGCTCTCTGCAGGTGTGTCCTGTGCTGAGAGGGGCCACTAGGAAGACAGGCTGTGCCAGGCTCACTATTTTGGGAAGTCTGGTTGGGAAGGAAACCCCTGGACGGGAGAAAGGATAAATTATAGCCACAAGGGGGGGGCAGAGGTGCTGTGAGGGTTGGAGAGCTGGGATTTGTTGGGAGAATCTGAGCCATGGATTTACAGTGACCCATCGGCTTCAGGTACTAAACTCTGGCTCTGTTTTTTCAGCAGTAACTCTCTGGAAAAGGGTGAGAACCTTTGAGCCCTGTCCCAAGGGCTTCAGCTTGCTTCCCATAGGACCTGAGTTGTGGGGAAGCTGCAGTGTGGAGCCATGTGAGTGTTCTCTGGGGAACTCCTGATGTTGGGATGGGCAGTGAGTTTAAACTAGATACTGGGAGGAAATTTTTGGCTGTGAGGGTGGGGAGGCCCTGGTTGCCCAGAGAAGCTGTGGCTACCCCATCCCTGAAGTGTCCGGGGCCAGATAGGATGGGGCTTAGGGCAACCTGATCTGGTGGAAGATTTCCCTGCCCATGGCAGGAGGTGGAATAGGTGAGCTTTTATAAGGTGCTGTCTAACCCGAACCATTCTGGGATTGCATGATCTGGAATGGGGTCTGGAGGATGGGGAACAGTTGAAGCTGACTGTGCCTGTGCTGAAAGTAGCCAGTTTTTCACCTGGACTGTGCAGGTGGGAATGATCAACCTTGTTTTGAAGGCTTTTAATTGGCCAGAGTTGTGATCTGTGTGGCAGGGTGTCAGTGAGATCAGTGGCAGTGCAGCCTGGTCCGTGATGACTCCCAAGTCTGGAGACTGTTGGATGAGTCCTGCGGATATGGGGCTGAGGCCAGGCGTGAGCTACCCAAAACCACAGGGCAGGATGGGAACATCCAGGAGTTGCAGAACGTGGATGGAATCTGATACAGCACTGCGCCCAGTTGCTCATTACTCAGCTGGATTCTTTTTTATCCCTTTTTTCAGGTCTAAGCAGAGGGTGAGCCATCCCTGAGGGACTTGGTGCTACAGTGCCAGACTGTTCTTTCCCAGCCCTCTCCTCCAGAAGTGGGAGCTCAGCAGAGCCAGATCCTGGCTCCTTCCTGAGCTGTGAGCTCTACCAAAGGGAATCAGCTACTTCTGGGCTCCACTCACCTGCACTGGAGGGAGATGGAACTGGTTTGGCTCCAGGTGTTGCTCAAGCTCCTGTTCAGATGCTCCACATGGAAGAATAGTCTGTTCCATGGAGTTTTCTCAGGAGGGAGTCTGGATATCAAATACTTTGTTGGAGCAGGGAGCCAGTAATGCCCAGGTGGTGGGTTTGATCCTTGTATGGGCCATTCACTTAAGAGTTGGACTCAGTGATCCATGTGGGTCCCTTCCAACTTGGAATATTCTCTGTGTGTGATACGAGTTTGAATAAATGCAATTACTTCAAATCCTTGTGGTGTGTCCTGTGTTTGGGTTGCATTGGATGGGGGGAGGCTGGGCTGGCTCTGAGCCGGGGAATCTGAGCATCCCTTCCAGTGGTGTTCACCAGTGCTCATAGGCAAGTTCCTGTCTTTGCTGCAGTGCCTGCTGCTGGGGTGTCCCCCATAGCCCTCAGCAGGTCTCCCTGGAATGCAGAAACACACCTGGGCCTTCGTGGAGGTGCTAGAATGGCTCCTGCAACCCTGGGGTGTTCAAACACCCTCAGCGGAGCCTTGGTGATTCTGGTTGCCTGCTTTCTCACCATGGAGAAAAATGGGTTGTGGGGAACTGCAGCCTCTGAGTTGGAGCCACTCTTACTTCCTGTCCCTGGATGGTTGGGGCTGTGGCAAAGCCCCTGCACCTGAGGTGACCTGGCTGCCAAGAGTACTTTGTCCTGGAATATGGAGCTGGTGCCTCTGACTCCTCTGGTCTCCTACCTGCAGGTCTTGAGAGCCCCTTCCCTGGGGATTTGTGTTTTGGAATTTGATGGTTGGGAAGCAGGCAAATGGAAAAAAAATAGTTTTAAAAACAAGGGAATTAAAAAGGCGAGTCACTTAATTAAGTGGTTTTTTCCTAAGTGGTTAGAAGAACTATGCAGCAGCTCCACAAACCTTTTTTTGGATGTACACCTGAGAAGAATACTTAACCCTCTTACTTTCCTCAGTGTTACCGGGAAGGACGAGGACGGAGCTGGCAGCTGCTCCCTCCCTGGGACAGTTTGTTTGTCCGCCCGGGTGACTGCTGGGCCAGAGCTGTCCCTGTCCCCAGGTGGGGTAGGGACAAGGGTGAAGACCTGTCCTGTCGCTGCCAGCACAGCAGGAACGCGGTGGGTCGGGATTCGGCCAGCTCAGCCATGGAGACAGTGACAGATTTCCCCCAGGATCCCAACTCTGAGGGACACTTCCAGTTCCGCGTCATCGTGCTGGGGGACGCGGCCGTGGGCAAGTCCTCACTGCTGCGCTGCTTCGCTGAGGGGCCGGGTGGGGGTCCTGGTGGGGTGGCCAACCCCGGCCCCACTGTCGGCGATGAGTTCTACAGCCGGACTGTCCTGATGCCGCCCACCGGTAAGGCCAAGCTGCAGCTCTGGGACACAGCTGGCCAGGAGCGGTTCAGGTGAGGTGGGTATGGGGACCCCAGCTCCCCGCTGAGTCATCCTCCCACCCTGGGGTGTTTGTAAATCCCCGGCTGGGTGTGCAGGGACAGGCAGCGATGGCTCATTGGGATGGCAATGCTTTAGGGACCAGTGACACCTCGTGCTGAGTTGGCAGCGACACCGCAGCCAAGGGAGCAGGGCCGGGTGCTGGTCGCAGTGTGCCAGTGGGCTGGGGCTGGGTGGTTTCCTTCCTGATTGCGTCAGGCTGGAGCCAGGAGCACCCGGGAGTGTGAGAGGCTCAAATGGGATGCGAAGGGCTGAAGAGCCAAGTGCTGTGGCTGGAGCTGGGCTCCCAGGCTCTCCCCATCCCTGGGAACCTTTCGGGGTTGGTCTGGGGGTGCCCTGTTCCTGTCCAGTGCTGCCCCATCCCTACTGCACCCGGGGCTGTTGGGGGGATAGCAGTACCACAGAGTCCCTGAAAACCCCACAGGTCTCCTCTGGAGCCCCCAAGTCTGGGGAGAGGGATGCTGAACAGAAAAGGGGGGTGTAAATGGCCAAGACAGGTCTCCCTTTCCCACTCCAAGGTCCAGTCTGTCACCCAAAAATCTCCCAAGCCCCATCTGAGGGTTGTCGATGTGAGAGCTCCCCAGCATCCTTTGAAACCCTGCTGGGTATGCCCAGATCCATCACCAGGTCCTTCTACCGGAGTGCGGCAGGGATGCTGCTGGTGTTTGACCTCACCAACCGGGCATCTTTCAAGCGTGTCCCCGAGTGGTACCATGAGGCTGCAGGGGACCAGCCGCCTGCCTTCGTCCTGGTGGGACACAAGTGTGACCTGGTGGCCAAGCGAGCCGTGTCAGCAGAGGAGGCCGGACACCTCGCTGCCACCCTGGGCATGGCCTTCCTGGAGACCTCGGCCCACAGCAATCTCAACGTGGAGTTGGCCTTCCAGACACTGGCTGGGGGTATCCAGCAGGCACTGGGCCGGGGGGTCCTTGCCGCACACCAGGGATGGGATGGCATCAGGCTCATCCCCAGCCAGAGCTGCTGCCAACCCCCAGCAAGGAGGCAGCCCCGGGAGCGCTGCCAGTGCTGATGGGGATGGGGGACACGAGACCCTGACTCATGAGGATGCTTCTCTCTCCACCTGGCACCTGCAGCCCTTGGGTGATTATGGGGTTGGGTCTCCCCGTAATCACCCAATCTCCCGGCTGGGCTTGGGTTTATTTCAAACCTTAATCTGGGGGCTCTGAAAAAATAATACTCTGCTGTAGGAGTGTTTTTAATAAACCTAAGGCTTTTCCACACTAAATAAAGGTTATGCCAAGCACCACATCTCAGGCAGGGGCACAGCACTCAACCCATGGGATGGGGAATCCTCTGCTTTGGGGGTCACCACTGGTGGGGCAACAGCCCCCCTTGTCCGGGATGCTTTTCAGGGTGTCCTGCCCGCAGGAAAAAGGGAGCAGGCACCCCTGAGTGCTTCCAGCTGGATGGAGCCAAAATAAAGGGGACAAAGGGGTTCCAAAGAGTCCATACAGCACCGATGGTGCTGGGAACGCCTCCTGGGTGGAGGAGCTCCCTGCCTGCCTGAGCATGCTCCTGGTGCGGGGGTGGCGGGTCCTGGCACCCGGCAGAGGCACCGATGGAGCCACGGTGGCAGTACCAGTTCCGGGTGATCATGCTGGGGGACTCGACTGTGGGGAAATCCTCACTGCTCCGGCGCTACACTGAGGGCATCTTCCTGGACGCTGTCAACCAGACGGTGGGAGTGGACTTCTATGTCCAATTCGTGGAGCTGGAGCCGGGGCTGCAAGTGAAGCTGCAGTTCTGGGACACAGCCGGGCAGGAGAGGTTCAGGTGGGTCCATGAGGTGGGGAGGGGTGGTGGAGATGGGTGTCCCCCCTCCAGATTTGGGGTGGAATGTTGTGATTCTAAGCCCAGGGAGGTCCTCGATGTGGCTGTGTTCCCACTGGTCCCTTTGGGTGAGGAACCACCATGCCAAAAGCCAAAGCCAAGGGAAAGGAGCCCTTGGGACTGCCTTGTAAGCCCTTGCTCCAGCTCTAAAGGGGATACAGGACGTCCCCAAGAACCCCCCCTGCCACACCAGCTGCAGAGGGGCTGGGGAACAGCTGCGAGCCCCCTGGGTGCCGGGCAAAACATCTTCCTCAGCTCAGCTGCCAGGAGCCTTCACACCTCACTGTGGGGCTGTCTCCACCAGTCAGGCAGCTCCTGGGGACAGGAAAGCTTGGGAGATGTGGCTGCAGGGGATGGGAGAGTGGCAGATCTGGGTTTGCAGGAATGGGAGAGTTCCAGGACTGTTGCAGCAGAGATGGGAAAATACAGAGAACATGGCAGCAGGGACAAAAGAGCTCCAGGACTGTGGCAGCAGGGATGGTGGAGCCCTGGGGACATGGCTGCTGACATAGGGGCACTTGGGGGCTGTGGCTGCCGGAGACAGATGAGCTTTGGTGGCTGAGCAGGGATAGAGCTGCCCCTGGAGCTCTTACTGACACAGCAAAAGGCTGATTCTCCTCCCTCTCGCAGTGCTTTGAATGCAAGGTGCCGCTTGCAGGAGCAGATCCTAGCCAGGGCGGCTCTGCAGGCAGGGAACGTGCTGCCCGAGGTGGCACAGGGAACCCTGGGGGCCACTCACGTCCCCTGCTCTTGGCACCCCAGGTCCGTGACTCGCTCCTACTACCGCAACTCAGCCGGGGGGATGCTGCTCTTTGACCTCACCAACCGCACGTCCTTTGAGAGCATCCGGCGATGGCACCGGGAGGTGACTGACACGATCCAGCCCTTCCGCATGGTCTTCCTGCTGGTGGGGCACAAGAGTGATCTGGCTGGGCAGCGCCGGGTGGGCCAGAGGGAGGCGGAGAAGTTGGCGGCTTCGCTGGGTGTCCAGTATGTGGAGACCTCAGCCAAGGATGCCTCCAATGTGATCCAGGCCTTCCAGATGCTGACAGTGGCCATTTACCAAGCGCTGCAGACGGGGCGATTGGTGGCCACCGAGGCATGGGATGGGGTGAAGAGCAGCGTCCCGCTGCCGGTGCTGCCCAAGGCTCAGGTGCTGGAGAAAGAGGAGAAGCAGAAGAGATGCTTGTGCTAGAGCTGGGGACACTGGCAGGGCAGGGACATGCTGGGCTCAGGAGGGGAAGTGGATATGGAGCAGCCAGGCACAGGCAGGAGCAGTATGGCCGCATTAAATACCCCATGTCACCCTCTGCCTGCCTGTGTTTTCCTGGGAAAGAGGAAGCGTGTTGGAAGGATGAAGTCCCCAGGTGGGACTTCACAGGCCTGGAGAGGTCAACGTCACCCCTTCCCCTATTCTCTCCTGTACTGACTGAGACCCAAATCATACAGTCCTAAATTCTTTAAGTCTTCCCAAATGGAATTAAGTGACAAATTTATCATGGAACTCAGATGATGTATCTGCCGCTCTGGCTGAGTACATGCCTAATTGAGCCCAAAGCAAAAATAACCACATGCCATTCTGAGGAAGTGCCCACTTTCCCTTTTAGATTAATCTTCATACAAGATAATTTGCAAAAAAACCCTCTCTACAAGGCTGTAGAAAGGAGCTCCCCAGGCTCCTCATCCCGCAGTGACATGAGAGGAGTGAGCCCGGGATGGTCCTGGAATCATTTCATCCACCCTGGTTTCCCCTGCAGGTACCGGGAGCCTCCAGAGAGCTGGACAGGTAGGATGAGCCCAGCTCTGCCCAGGGCTGCAGGAGCCTCCCCATCGTGCAGGGGTTTGCAGTGCTGTCAGTTCCCTCATCCCCACAACAGCCCCTGCCGCTTCCCTGAGGTCTGAGCAGAGCAGCAGGAACAGGCAGGGGCAATGTGGCCTTTTCAATGTCCAGGCATAGACAGAATCAGGGGGACCTTGACTTTCTGCCCTGTCACAACATCCCCCTCCCAACAGTCCAAATATCCCAGCAATGGGGAAGGGACTCGCCCTGGATTGGAGGTCAGGAGGGAAGTGACCTGCCCACCGTGACTGGCAGGTGAGGGACTGGCCAAATTCTTGTGGTCTAGACAGGTCTGGAGGGGAAACCTTTGGAAGACGAGCTGAAGCCAGTTGGTCTGTTCAGCCTGGAGGAAACAAGGGAGACTCACTAAGGTCTGCAGCTTCTCCCAAAGGACACCTCCAATCTCTGCTCCCTGTGACCAGGGAAAGGACCTGAGGGAACAGCTGAAGCTGTGTCAGGGGAGAGACAGACTGCACATTAGGAAAAAGTTCTTCCCCCAGAGGGTGCTCAGGCCCTGAACAGGCTCTCCAGGGAATAGGCACGGCCCCAAGGCTGCCATGGCTCCAGAGAGCATTGGACAACGCTCTCAGGCATAGGGTGGGATTAGTGGGGTGTCCTGGGCAGGGCCAGGAGCTGGACTCAAGGATCCTTGGGAATCCTTTCCAGCTCAGGATAGTCCACGATTCTGCTCCCCGTAAACTCCCAGGAGATCTCCCGCAGAACAGCACCACACACAGAGCCAAGGTGACAGGGACCCTGCCCCTGCCCTCCCTGTACAACACTGCCTGAAGAGCACAAGCCTATGCCAGGGTCTTAGATTAATAATTTCTTTATTCATGTAAAACAAACGCAAGTATTTATATAAACAGTGACATTACAAAGTACTGGAGCAGGTAGGGGAAGGAAGGAGGAAACAAAAACCTCTACAGATGCTTCTAATACTGTCCCACACACGATCAAATGCTCTGTCCCTTGGATAATCACTTGTACAATAAACCACTTTCAAGCCACAAATAAAAGTCTCTGTTTGAGATATGTTGCATTCTGAGGAGGAACAAGGAACAGGGCGTAAAATGTTTTTGGCAGGTCTCCTCATCAAGTCAAGATATTGCTGCACCATTAATAAAAAATAGATGCTTCTCTGTAAAGCATTAAAAAAAATATCCCACAGGTGACATCGTGGAGGCTTCAGTGGAGAGGCAGGTATCCCAAGCTGCACTGGCGGCATCTCCGGCTCTGCCTAGGGGCTATTTCTTGGTAGTTTTGCGGATCAGTGCCATTCTCTGCAACAAGAGATGGAAAACCATGGGAAGCTGAGCGGCTCAGAGCAGGTGACTACACAACCACCCACAGCGGGAACAAGGCATCCCAGGTGCTCCCAGGACGCTGCCTGACTTGCTTCCACACAGGTCTTTCAGGTCTTTTTGAATCTTAATGGGGTTCCAGTCTGGAGCCAGAGGAAAAGGAAGTGTCTGTGCTGCTCCACTTGGCACCCTGGGGCAGGGGGATCAAAGCCCATCTCAACGCCCCCCTCTCTGCCCAGTGGGAGCTGCAGCATCACCCATGAACCCACTGCAGGGGGTTCCTTCTAGGCTCTGACCGTGGCTTAAAAAGCAATGGCCCAATGCAGTTTTAAAGCAAAATTAAGGGTGTTTTCAGTCCCTTTGCACAGAGATGGAGCTGCCAGGGGCAGCTGAGAAGTGTCTGTGTGCAGCTCACAGTTGCTTTTAACCCTCCCAAGCTCCTCAGCACCAATAGCTGCTGCTTCTCTTTGGGCAAAGCCAACATAGCCAAGGAGACACAGCAACCTCAACCTTCTGCACAAACAGGTCAGGAGGCGCTGGAAGTCATTTCCGGTCCGAACCACTTGAAAGAGGCCACAAATTCAGTGCCAGGAGGCCACGACCACCATCCCCGTATCAGCCTTCCATGTGGTTCCTGGTGTTGTGAGGGCTCCTTACCTGTTTGTGAGCTTCTGTAGTGCAGGCTTTTTTGTAGGGCCTGATTTCTTCAGAACCAAAGCCCGGGATCCACATGTTCCATTGACGCTCTGGAATTCGCAGAATGGTTTGAGATGGAATAGACATTAAAGCTCATCCAGTTCCAACCCCTTGCCATGGGCAGGGATGCGTTATCTACTCACAGGTTTCCACCACAGCACCGCAGCTGTGCCCTGATTCCAGGAAGAGCTGAGAGCTGGGGGTAGAGGGGAAAAAACCAGATTAAAGTCACTCACCGAGGTGCAACTGGACATCTTTCACTTCCAGGGTGTTGGACTTGCGGTGCCGCGCGAGCTGGCAGGCGGCTGTCACCACGCTCTCGATGAAGTCATCGGCGATCTGTAGCAGCATCTGTGGTGGAACAAGGGCAACAACCAGCTTGGTCAGCACTGAGCAGTTGAAATTATGTGGGAAGATGAAAACAAGCCCTCAGAAGCTGGCACTTAGAATTACAGAATTTCCTGAATTGGGAGGGACCCACAAGGATCATCCAGGCCAACTCCTGGCCCTGCACAGGACACCCCAGCAATCCCCATCTTGTGCCTGAGAGCATTGTCCAAACGCTCCTTGAGCTCTGGCCGCCTGGGGAGCCTGTTCAGTGCCCCAGCACCCTCTGGGGGAAAAACCTTTCCCTGATCTCCAGCCTGAGTGTGCCCTGGCCCAGCTCCAGCTGCTCCCTGGGTCCCGTACCTGTCACAGAGAGAAGAGATCGAAGGTGCCCCTGGGGAGGAGCTGCAGCCCTCGCTGAGCTCTGCCCTCAGTCTCCTCTGCTCCAGCTGAACACACCAAGTGCCCTCCTCCTGTGGTGCCTCCTGATCCTTCCCCATCTCCAGAGTCTCCTTTGGGTGCCCTCTAATAGCTTTAGACCTTTCTTACATTGTGGTGTCCAGAACTCCACTCAAAGGAGTGGATTTCATAGGTGTTTCTGCAATTGCAATTGCTGTTTGAAAAGCCGTTTTGGTACTGGGATGCAGAAAAACAGGGATCGCTGAAGGCTGCATGGGAAAACAGGTGTTAAATGAACCAACGCTCCCTCCTTGGACAAAGGGCCACTGATCTGTGACAAATCCCAAATTAGCTCTTTCTGCAGCCCCTTCTACAGGTTGGAACCTACTTCTTCCACATCTTCATCCAGCTGCTCGTTCGGATCCACCTCACGCACCAGGTCCTGCAATTTCTTCTTGGTTAAAACCTGATCATGTGGGAAGAGAGGAAGGATTTACTGCCCCATTCCAGCAAAGAAGCTGCCCATGGAGCACAGCCACAACCACAAACATGTCCTCCCCCATGCCCCCAGGGCTGAGTCACACTGTTGACATAGTCTATCAGCTCAGGAATGGCAGAGATAAGAAATATCAGGTGTTAAGGAGTCATTTTCAAGCACCAGTGGTTGCTCTGGACAGCAACTGGAGCGCAGCAGCCAGGATAAATGTTACCAGCACTAAAATGCTGCTGGCAAGGAGGAGAAAGGCAAAACTACAAGTGTTAAGATGCAGACAGCAAGTGCAATCAACATATCAGTGACTAAAGTTGTGCTCAGGGCACGAGGGAAGCATTTCCACGGCTCTAGCGCTTATCAGCTTTAGTGCTTCACATGGAAAACAGAGATGTGGGAATGCTGGGTTACTCCAGTGCAGTCAGATGTGGCAGGGAGCAGAAACCACTCTGGGCTGAACAACAGGATGCCGAGTCTTAAAAGATATGGATGGAAGTTGTCAGCCTGGTCAGGTCAACCAGGGACAGACAAAAAGGGAAATTCCTGCCCTTCCTTGTTCCCTCACTGCTGTGGCTGTTTTGTGCTGGGGTCTAGTGCACTTCCCAAGAGTCTGGGTGCCAGCCAAGCCATCAGGGAGCAATGCCAGGGCAGCACTTCGTTTTATGCGCATTAAAGGCTCCATGCCAGGTTGGGTTGGAAGGGACCTTAAAGCTCATCCCATTCCCCCCCCCCACTGCCATAGGGACAGGGACACCTTCCGCTGTCCCAGGCTGCTCCAAGCCCCATCCAACCCGGCCCTGGACACTCCCAGGGATGGGGCAGCCATAGCTTCTCTGGGCAACCTGCACCTCACCCCCCATTTCTCCCCATATTTCTCCCATCTAAATCCCATTTAAAAATAACTTCCCCTGTCACACCCCAATATACATTTTCCTAAGACTGGAAAAACCTCTACACCTACAGCATCCAAACCCCATCCAGCCAGGAAGCACCTGGGAGGGAGGAACTCTCCGAAGAAGTTTTGCTCACTCAGTAACTGATACTTTAATAAACATTATATTTCTGCTGGTGATTGAAAGAAGGCGAATGAAGCCACAGCCAAGTCTGTAACACCTGTGATGCCTGAGCATCATCCCTGTTGTCCCAAAGTTGGGGATGGAATTACCTGGTTGCTTTCAGGACTGAGCCGCCCTCCTCCGCTGGGCGTTCCTGGCATCTTTGCCACAGTGGTGCTGTTGGCCATGGAGCTCTGGGGGGGGGTGCTGGCTGGTTCCGGCTTGATCGAGGAGAAGTTGGAGAGGTTGATCAAGGTAGAAGGGCCAAACTGGTTCATAATCTGTTGGGCTTCAGCTTTTAGATCATAAAGCTTGTCTAGGTCCTGCTTCTCCTTGGGGTTGTGGGGATCCAAACCAATCAACTGGAAAGGGAGAGGAAAGCCATGGTTAGCAAACAGAAGGAATTCAGCAGGGTGAACAGGTCTTTGTCCAGAGAAAACTGCAGTGTTCTGACGGGGCCTAGAGCTTAGACATCAAGAATCTCTGATTCTTGAAGGGAGAAGTGATGCTTAGTAGCATGAAGGGAGAAGCATGAAGGGAGAAGTGATGCTTAGTAGCAGAGAAAACCTTCCTTGGTGTACGGAAAACAAAGTTTTCCAGCAGCACAGTGGCTGCACGCTGGTGACAGAAGCATTGGCCCACCCACCCATTCATCCCTTGAGCTGACCCCCACACGGCCTTCCTGAACCCATTTCCCAAAAAGAACCGAGCACTCAGAGCAGATTTAACTGCAGGACATAGCTCGTTCCTGCTGCAGCAGCACAGGATCCCTCATCCTCACAATCCAGAGCCCTGGAGAGAAGGCAGGACCCAGCCTCCCTGGGGTCTCTACAGGGTGGGGGTCTTGGTTTTGGCAGCATCATGCTCACAGCCCGGCCTGCAGTGACCCGTCCACGTGGGATTGACAACATCCGTTCATTTTGGGTTCTGAGAGCACAATCTGGAGCTCAGAGGGGGAGGAACACGTGTGCCCACACCTGCCCCTTGTTCCTCCCACAATGGGCAACTGACAGCGACAGGAAACGGAGTGGGAGTGCGGAGCTTCCAGTGGCGAAACACAAGTGGATTGTGTGGTTACACAGATCCACAGATCCTCCAGGTGCTGAAGTTACTCAGGGTGTTGGTCATGGGGTGAACACTGACTGGCACCTCCTCTGTTTCTGCTCTAAGTCCTAGGCTCAATGAAGTTTTGCTCTGTCTTCACTGCTCCGTGACAGGAAATTCATCCAACCCTGCACCTCCCACTACCACAACCACCAAGGGCAGCAATGATGAGTCTATCACAGGGAAAGAGAGTTTAAGGAATTGTTTGACGGCAAAGCCTCTCGTGGTGGGGCCAGAGATGGCTGAGAAGCTGAGGCTGAACTCACGAGAAAAGAAGAGTTTAACCAGCTTTACAGGATACTCACGCACAATGTCTGCTCCCTGATCTACAAGCAGACATCTCCCCTCATCAGAGCAAGCTTGGTTAGTTTGGATTTATTAATATCAAAACCCACACAAGAAAGCACATGGGAGGACTTAGAAGCAGCTGCTTTAGTGCTCCACTCCAATGCACACTCATGCACCTGCAGGAGCCCTTTGAGGAGAATTTATATCCCAGACACCCTTCTGCAGTGCCCTCGGCAAGTTTCCAGCTCCATTTTAACTGAATTAACAATGGAAAATCATCACGCTCACACCCTAAACCCCCCAGCTGGCACTTCTGGCTGAGGAGCCCAGCACAAGACTGGGAGGGACCTTCAGTCTTGGTTTTAGCTGGGGTTGATCTCAGGGCTGTTCACCTTACGCCTCACTTCACAGATCCACAAAGTAGGAATTCCTACCCACTGTGCAGAGAAGGAAGCACCGAAATCCTCGGGCAGAAGCACTTTAGCAGCATAAAGTCGTTTTGTTGGTTTATTCCCAGATCTTACCGCACCCTTCACATGCCGCTGACATCCCTGAACACAAAACTCATGGGAGAAGCAGATTCACAGGGTAAATCCCACATGCCAGCCCCATTTACTTACAGCTATCTGAGTGTCTAGATCTTTAATTACATCAGCGACTGCTGTGAGACTAATGAGTGGAGAAGCCATAGCCCACAGCCTTCCCAGAACATCACCAGTCAGTGTTACCTACTCTGGCTTCCTCCTCTTCCACATAACTCTCATTCCTACAGGAACACCAGATATTTTTCGTATCACCCATTCTTTGTAAGATAGATAGAGGAAACAGTTTCACAAGTCATCCTCACTAGTGCCACAGGTTTCTCTGTCAGAAAAGATCACACAGTGGCTGCTGCAGAGGACGAGCATCTGGCAGGATCCTGAAGAAAAATATGGCCAAATTCCCATTTTCTGCCAGGAAACAGAGTATCTTGGTACCTGCTGATGTGCAGGTAAGCCCAGACCCTCACAGCAGCAGCTCCGTCCAGGACAGGAGGGGGTTTGGGGGTGCGATCAGCACCACGACTTGTTCAGCTCTGGGACAGCACAGCATTAGAGCTGTAACTAAAATCCATGTTAATGACAAACAGCACATTCCCTGGACTGCTCAGGGGGCTCCCACTTCCATTAACTACAGTGATTTTCACCAAATATCTAAATATAATCATAGAATTTCAGAATGGTTGGGGCAGGAAGAAACCTTAAGCTCATCTCATTCCACCCCGTGCCTTTAACAGGGACACGTTCCACTGCCCCAGGTGGCTCCAAGCCCCGTCCAACCTGGCCCTGTACAATTCCAGGGATGAAGCAGCCACCGTCTCCCTGGGCAACCTGTGCCAGGGCCTCATCACCCTCACAGGGAAGAATTTCTTCCCAACATCCCATCTAACCCGGCCCTCTGGCAGTGGGAAGCCATTCTCCTTGTCCTGTCCCTCCAGGTCCTTGTCCAAAGTCCCTCTCCAGCTCCCCTAGAGCCCCTCTAGGCAATGGAAAGGGGCTCTAAGAGTCTCCCCGGAGCCTTTTCTTCTCCAGGCTGAACATCCCCAGCTTAAAGCGCTCACCAGCCCTACGGGGACCGCCGGGATGGGAACGAATCCCCCTCCCCGTGCAGAACGTCCCCGCCGGGAGCCGCGGGGCAGAGCGAAGGTCACTGACCGCCACCAGGACCGACTCGGCGCCCTCTCTTGTGCTCCCTCCCGGATTTGCAGCAGCCGGCGTGGAGGCCCCAGGTGCTCCGCGCAGCCCCCTCGAGCCCCCCGTACCTCCCCATGACCCGCGGGCACGCCGAAGCCCCGCCGCCACCGCCGCCGCCGCGCTCCCTCCGCCGCTCGCCGACACCCGGCAACGCTTCCGCTTCCGGCCGGAGCCACCGCCAATGGGGAGCGGAGTCCCGCGCGCGCGCATCACCGCCAATCAGGAGCGAGTCCGCCTGCGCGCGCGCCATGGCGCACCCGCCAAAGGCGCTCCTCCTCCCCGCGCTGCCTCAGGAAAGAGGCGTGCCCAGCATGCCCCGCGTTATTTGCATAACCCTGACCGGCTAAAACGCGGGGAAAACGGCAGTTTTTTTGAGGGGAAAGCCAGCAGAAATGGCAATAAGAAATGAGGAACTCGAGGAGAAAAGATAAAGGAATAGAAACACAAATATAATATGTGGTGTCTGGGGTGTCCCTCGCCCTGACCTTGACAGTATACTGGCGCTTCCCCATTGTGGGTGAGGAAGGCGATGAGCTTTAAAAAGGGCTTCTGCCGTGCGTGGCACGGGGGGGCCACGGGCCGCCCTCGCGGAATCGACATCAAGAGATTTCGGAAGCACAATTTTTGTAAGGGAGGGCTGCCGGTAACCGTCAGTTCCGGCACCCCGGGGGAGTGGTGAATGGCAGACGGTGAATATCTCGGCGGTGTGTGCGGCTGCCAAGGAGTTTTAGTGCTCGGGAGTTGTTTGTTGTGTAGGTCTGCGAAGATTGAGATCTGTGGTCGCTGGGGGACGGACCCTGTGACACAACGAGCACCAGGAAAGATGGGACAATGTTTGTGACGCCGCATTCCGCGCGGATGGTCGCATGCCTTGCCAGCAGGCGGTGCGGGCCACAGCGCGCCACATATATCTTTATATATATATATAATATATATATATTACATATATTTACATAGGAGTACTTTTAAAATGC
>VZRV01000868.1:50498-60534 GCA_013398115.1 Falcunculus frontatus
CGCGGGGAAGGTCCTCCTTTAAACGCCCCCTCCCCCCCCCGCCTGATATCGTGCCGCTGTGCTCCCCTCCTCACAAGGCTTCATGGTACACGTGTGCGAGGGGACAGTGCCTAGGCCACCCGCGAGACCCCTCGGAACAGGGGCTGCCAGTCTGCTCCACCCCAGCTGGCAGCTCCCCGGGCCGCAGGGCAGGGGTCTGGTACCGCACCGGGGGGCACCCGGCAGGCCCTGCGATGCCGCAGGTGCTGTGGTGCATCCCGGCGGGCTCCGGCTCACTGAACGGCGTGGCATACTCAGGCTCTGGCGGCAGCGGCTCCGCATACTCATGGTGCTTTCCCGGGACGTCATAGTGGCTCAGGACTAGCGGCAGAGTGTAGCCCTCTTCCAGGAGTGGCTTGAAGGTAGAGGGACCTGTCTGGCTGCTGGGACTCACCTGCACCAGGTCTGGCTCAGCGTACTCTGAAACAGGGAGGCTGCCGTGTCAGGGGGGTCATGGTGCTGTGGCAGAGGTGGGTGGAGTGGGTTGAAAACCTGAGCATGTTTGGACTTCCAGGGATGGGAAATGTCAAAACCCACCCAGGGCAGGGCACCCACCCACGGAGACCCCACATCCCTCTTCCACACCAGAGAGGGGCTCCTGCTGTCCCCAGCCATCCTTCAGTGCCAACATCTGTGATAGAGGTGGACTACTACTGCTACTAAATAACGTGTGGTGTTATTACAATAAATTATAATAATTAAAGGGGGGGTAATAATTAATCAGGGCCTCCCTGTTGCACAGGACCACGATGCAGGAGGGGTCAGACGAGAATGGGGAGGGGGGAATGGGCACCCCAGGGCATCCCCCAGGGTGCAAGGGGGGAGACCAGTTCATGCCCTGATGTCCCTGTTACCTGGCGAATGGGTCTGGCTGAGGTCCCCTGGTGTAGGGGCCATGGGGAAAGAAGCCAGGCTGGGGGCTGGCAGGCTCTGCAGGGAGCAGACCTGGCTCGACTCCAGCTTGGGGTACCCTAGGCGGGGAGAGGAAACCCTTCGTTGTCACCTGGACATGCAGGTGCCCCTGGGGGGTGGGACAGGTCCACGCTTGGCAGCAGCACCAGTTAAAATAGCTGCACCCCACGGCACACGGACTCCTGATTTTGGGGAGGGGTTGTGGATCCTTTTACCTTTTGTGATCCCACAGTTCAGCTCCGCTGCTGACTTCCTGCCAAGGGAAGAGGCAAGATACGGCAAGAGGTCCCAGCTACCCCATGCCCACCTCCACCCATCTCCTCACACCCACTGCATGGGGGGCTGCACCCCTTGGGACGCAGTGAGCAGCTGGATGAAGCTGCCACAGTTTGGGGAGGTGATACCGAGTCCCCCAGGGCAAAGCAGGGGACAAGACAGGACCAACCTCTTCCTGCGGCAGAGGAAAGCCAGGAGCAGGAGGCAGGAGCAGAGGAGCACAAAGCCACCAATGAGCAGCATCACCAGCAGTGTGGAGCCTGGGGAGGGAGGGCAGTGTCAGCCCCCCCCGGGCCCCCATCCCACCCCTTTGCACCCATGAGTGCCAGGAGCCCACCTGGGGCCACCAGAGGATGAAAATCAGTGTGTTCCCACAGGGGGATGAAGCCCCACTGGCACCTGGAGCACCACAAGACAATGCTGCACCCCAAGGACAGCCCCCCATGGCACCCACCTGCCTTCTCCGGGTCCAGGGCAATGCCAGGGATGGGGGTGCAGCTGGCTGGGTGGCTGGTGGGTTCAAGGACCTCCCTGGGGACACTGGGCACTGTGGGGCAGAGCAGGGACTGTGACCGTGGGACCACCACTGGGCGTACAGGGAGGCGGAGGCCCCAGGAGGACGTTTCGGACATGGAGGTGCGAGCTGCTGTGGAGGGTCTCACCATAGGGACGGGGTGCGCGGACCCGTGCCAGCTGGCAGCCCAGCAGGGCCACCTTCAGGGCCACGCGCTGGTGCCAGCTCTGCGGTGTGACACGGACATAGCGGGCGACGATTGGGGGGATAAAGGCATTGGAGACCTCCCCCTGGCTGTCAGCATTTCCTTCAAACACCTGCCGGAGAGGGTGAAGAGATGCCGATGGCCAAATATCCATGGGCACAGGGTCTCAGCCCCATGATGTTCCCCCATGCCCACCTTGTCCTCCTGGCCACTGCTGCCTCTGTAGGGTCTCCAATTCTTCCCGTCGCGGCTGGAGGAGATGTGGTAGGACGTCACATAGTAGTCGTGCTGCTCAGAGGACCCCTTTGTGATGATGCCTGTGAATGAAGGAGGGGGGTCCCTGCTGTTAGTCAGGGGTTGTGGGACTGGCGAAGGGCTGCCTTCCACCCCACTGCCCTCTACTCCCACCTGGCATAACCCCCATCTCTGGGATACTCAAGACCCAGCTGGGAAAGGACTAGGAGGGCAGGACATGTCACCTGGCAGAGGGGGATCCTTCTGATCCTGGGAGGGGGTTTGGGTGGCAGATTCCAGTGTGGGACGCCCTGATCTGCCCCCAGGAACCTCCAGCCCCGGTTGCCAGCCCTGCATTCCTCCCGCCTCCAGCCTCCGGCCGGACAATGTCCCCATTTTCCTGGCTGCGGTCGCCAGCCGCTGGCGCACAAAGACCCTGCTTTCGGCAGGCTCTGGCCAGACAAAAGATGCTCGCTGGCACCAGACGCGAGAGCATAATATTAACTTGTTCGTCCCAGAAATGGCTGCAGATGAGGGGGGCAAAGGGACAAAAGGGGGACAGGAACAGCCAGGGGGGCCGGTGCACTCTGCGTTCCCGTTTGCACCAGTAAAACCACGGCACAATGAACTCCAGTGCGTCCTGGGAGTTATGGGGGTGCAACTGCCCTGGGCAGTTTTGTGGGGATCAGTGAGGCTGGCACAGTGGGAGGACAGTGGTCAGGGTGGCATGGGGACACAGGCAGCCGTTGTCCCCCTCTGATGGCCGACTCTCACCTGTGACATTCCTTCGGGTGCCCAGGTCCAGCTCCAGCCAGGCGGCCTCGGCGCCGGGTTCGGCCGCCCAGGAGTGGCCGGTGGTGCTGAGTGCTGCCTGTTTGGCCACCCAGGCTCGGTCCTGGCCCAGTGCGTCCACCTCATGCCACCAGGACGAGGCATTGAAGGCGACTACCTCCAGCACATCATCACAGGCTGGGGACAGGAGACAGCACACTGGGAACCCGGAAACCCCAACCGGGCACATGGGGGTGGCACCAGGTCTGACAGCCAAAATTGTGCCTTAATTTCAGGGGAAATGGGAAAAAAATACCTTTGTGGAATAGAAGTCGCTTCTCGGAAAGAGATCCCCTGTGTGGAGGAAAGCAGGGGGAGCATCAGACAGGGGGTGAACAAACCCTGGGGTCTCTGAAACTGAGGGGTGGCAGTTTCCCAGTGTCAGTGGATGTGGGTCCCACAGCTGTGTGTGGGGTGCAGCCCCAGCCACTCCTCACCCACCTTTTGGAGTGGAGCCCATTGGCAAAGGCTGACTCATAGAGCGTGATCCCCTTCTCCCGGGACAGGGTGACCTGCCCGCCCAGCTCGTCCGCAATCACCCCGGCGTGCACGGCTGCCTTGCACAGCACCGATGTCTGTGGGGAGCGGGGGGTAAGGGCAGCACCCCACGGCAGGCCTGAGCACCCCGCGGGGCACCCCAAGACCACATCCATCACCTCTGGGCTGCTGGGGGTGACAAGCAGTGGCCACACGTACTGTGGGGACCGTCCCCAGCGGGTGCACCATGGTGCCCACACTTACGTCCCGGTAGCCCTGGCTTGGGTTGCCCCAGATGTCCCCATGGATGTCCTTGCAGCCCGCAGGGCAGTACACACTGAAACACATGGTAAGGAGTGGGTCAGAGCTCCCTCCCATCCAAAACCCCCTCTGCACACCCGCTCTGCTCCCCGTCCCACTGGACCTGTACCTCAGGAGAGGGATGGGGATGAAACTGGGGCTGATGGGGACCCCTGGGGCAGGGGACACCAAAATAGGACCATTCCCCACCCCCGACCACTCACCTGACGTGCTCCTGGGTGTAGTGGGTGCCTCGAACCAGGCAGGAAACCAGGTCTGCAAGGCAGGGACATCCCAGGGTGAGGGACCCCCACTTGCCCCACAGCACACGCCCACTTCTGCCCCAGGGCACCCCATTCCCCTTCCCAACCGAATCCTGCTCCTCATTTGGGTTTTGCCCTTCACGTCCCCACGTCTGGAGGGGCAGGGAGGGATGGCCCCTTGGTCCCTGCAGCCACTGGCCCCATGGCACAATCTATGGTGCCTGTGGCTCTGCCTGATATTGGGGTGCCACCTGACTTGGGGGGTCAGGGTTCTTGAAGGGGTCTCAGCTGGCTGGATGGCCTGAGAGTCTCCCATGTTTGCCCCCAGCCAGGGAGAACATGGATGTTCAGGGAGCTCAGGCCAATGGGAGCCCATCCTGAGGTCAGCAAGCTCTCTTCACCCCCCTGCATGGGCCAGGATACGTCCCAGGGGTGTCTCTGTGTCCCAGCACATGCTCCCCCTGTACCTGGGTGCTGCGAGGTGGCATAGGACAGGAGGAGCCCTCGCCCCGAGCGGTGGCTGGTGCTGTTGAACAGGACGGTCACAGTGCTGGAGTTTGTCACCAGGAGTGGGGCAGAAGGGACAGAGTTCCTGCAGTAGGGCCCTGCCAGCAGAGACGGCACCATGGAGAGGATTTGGGACCTGGACCCCAGGACTTCACCTCCCCTGTCTCAGCCCTTGCCAGGGCCAGGGGGGCTCAGGCATTTGGGCTGTGCTCAGGGTGGTCCCAGAGTTGTGCCACATCCAGGGAGGCCCATTCCCAAGGCAGTCCCAGCACCAAGGTGCTGAAGGGTGGTCCCATGCAGCGTGGCCCCATGCCAGGCTGGTCCCATCCTGAGGATGGTCCCATGTTCCAGGATGGTCCCACACCCAGGGTGGTCCCATGCCAGGGCAACCTCATGTCAGGGTGGTCCTATGCCCAAGCTGGTCCCAGCCCCAGGGTAGCCCCATCACCCTCATCGGGCACCTGCCACCACATCCCCCACTGCAGGGACCGGTACACTTGGCATCACCCCACGGGACCCCAAAGCGGGAGCTGCGTCCTTGTCTCCTCCCCATGTCCCCTTTCACAGGTGCTGCTGAAGCTGCCTCCAAAACCGTCCCCTCCCCCCATTTAATTCACATTAATTTGCAATCTCCATCTCCCTGATTAAAACTTCAGCTTAGCAGGCAGGTGGGTTCTTTAGGGACATGTCTGGTCCCAGCTGGGGACAGAAGGTGGCCCCAATCCCTAGACTGCCATCATCCCCTGTCCCTCACATTGCTCTGCTCTGTATCATGCCCATCACTGGGGCCTCTGGGCACCCAGAAATGCTTTGAGCAAATGCCATCGTTGTCCTGAGGACAGGGAACTGTGTCCCCGTGTCCCCATGGTGCTGCTGGTGACACCTTCCCCCGTGCCTCAGTTTCCCTACCCTGACCCACACCCTCACCCTGCCTGGGTCATATTGAATCAGGAGGTCGACCCCAGGGGACGTGGAACACATGTGCACCCAGAGATGTCATATATGTGACAGAGCTGAGGTCTGCATGATATGCAGATGAGATGCAGATGACACACATGCAGATTTCCCTTCCACCAGTTGCCAGATGCCAGCGCTGCCCTGGGTCAGTGGTGCCACATCTGTGTGGATCTCGGTGATACCCTGGGAGCTGGGAACCCCTCAGCTGAGCCCCGGAGGCTGCCACCCCCATGGGGACCCTGCCACATCCCAGCAGAATCAGGCCAGGGGCCAGACACCGGGTCTGAGTCAGCAGGAAGGAGCCCACAGCCTCCGCCTGCTCCAGCCGCTTCCTGAAAAACATCTGGGACTTCTCAAGGGCCAGCATCAGCCGTGGGAGAGGGAGTGGAAGCCAAGCTCTGTGTCACTCTGGCATGGCCCTGGTGGCACCCAAAGGGGCTGCGGGTGCCTGGCTACCTTCCCCAGCCCCCCAAGAGCATCATTTGAGGGGTCCCCCCTTTCCCACATTGCTTTGTCTCAGCCTCAGGCCAAGAGGGTCCTCTTAGCTTTGGGGACAAATACGTCCCTGAGGTCACAGCAGGGGGGATGGGGACCAGGGACCTTGCGTGCTGTCACCCCTCTCGGGACCAGCCCAGAAAGGGTGAAGAAGAGGGAAAACTCCCAGTCCCATGGATCCAAGCTGGCTCCTTTCCATCCCGCATTTTCCATCGCATCTCCTGTCCAGCCCCTGCCCCTCACTCGATGCTCCTCCATCCCACCCCATCACTCGATGCTTCCCCCACCCCCAAGACATTTTCCTCAGCACTCGTCATGCTTCCAGTGCTGCGAATCCCTCCAAGACCATGAAATCTGTCTGGGAAAATCCTGGAAGCTTTTGGGCAGTGGCTGGACCGATGAATTAATTATTCAGTGGCTGCATTTGGTCCCAACTGGGCAGTTCCCCCCCAAGCTTGGCAATAATCATCTCCTTGGATACCTGCCGCCTCAGATATCCCCATTCATAAATATTACTCTCCTTGGATATCCCCCTCCTTGAATATCATCCCCTCTATTTGGGTACCTCCGCTCCTCAAGTACCCCCATCCTTGGATAATTCTCTTCTTTGGATAACCCACTCCTCAGATATTGGCTAACCCCCATCCTCTGATATTCCCCTCCTTGGATATCCCCTCCTCAAATACCCCCTTCCTTGGATACTGCCCCACTTGGTTACCCCCCTCCTTAGATATTCTCCCTCCCCATGATGAAAACAGCTAAACCCCCAGATTTTCCTGATATCCTCCCTATCCACAATATTATATCACCCCTGCCTCAGTTTCCCCAGGACCCCCCTTACCGTAGGCAGTGCCAGTTTGGGGGTCAGCAAGCAGCAAGGAGCTGTGGGCACAGTGCTCTGAGGGCTCCAGATCCACATCCCCAAATGCCAGGAGCAGGGAGGTGCCTGGGGGGGCTTGAAGCCGCCAGCAGCACATGGTATGGTTGGGATATGTGCCCGGGTAGTTCTTGGAGCTCAGGGTGCCACTGTGGGGTGTCAGCAGCGTGTGGCCACAGCCGTTTCCTGCAGAGACACCGGGGAGGGGGCTCAGACAGGCTCTCACAGGCTCAGTTCCCTGCCTCTGTTTCCCCTGTTGGTGAGGCCCCCAGAAAAACCCCTGGGCACCTGCAGCCTCTTCAAATGTTTCCTTCATCCAAAGCATCATTTTCTGGTGGCTTTTCTGGATGCTCCCAGGACTGGGAACTGTCCGCAGGGGGACCCAGGGATGAAGCTGCCATAGCTTCCCCCAGAGCCACTCAGCACACCCCTCCAACTCCAGCTCCTCTAACAGCGCCCAGTCCAGGAGAACCCCAGTTTGGGGGGATACAAAAGGATTCAGGGAGGGCTGTACAGCACTGGGCAGCCCCTGGGACTCCCTGACTGGAGCCTTGACTTGAGGATAACCTTGGGCAGCTGCATCCCCATCACCTCCTTCCCAGGGTAATGACAGACCCACCACAAAAGGGGCTTTTCTTTGGGCTCACTGCCTCTGGGCATGAGGGAATATCCTGGAAATAAGCTGAAAGCGCCTGGCGTTGAGGTCTGGCTGGAATTTCTGGGCAGGATTGGGGTGCAGGGAAAGGGGGAAAAGCACCACTCAGCTCCACTGTGTGGGCTGGGGGTTTGTGGGGGTCCAGTGCTCAACAGCTCTTCCCCACATCCCCCAAAAGCTGTTGCTCCTGCCAAGCATCATCCTGGCACAGCCAGAAAGAAAAGGGATGGTGGGCATAGATTTGCCCAGCCTTGGCTCCCCTCGCTGTCGCTGGGAGACGACACAAAGCACCAGCAAGGGAAAATCCTGCCAGGATAGAAAAGCAGGGGCTGGAGGTGGAAGATGCCAGCCCCCCCACAGAGCCCCCTCCTCCCCAGCCTGCGGGAAGGGCTGGCAGCCAAACTGGGGGGAGGTTTATCCTGTGGGACTGGAAGAAATCACCAACTTTGCCCCTTTCTGGGCAGTGTCTTCTGACAGAGCAAAGCTGGGAAGGATCAGGCCCTCCAAGAGTGGGGGCTGGGGGGGCAGCAGTGGGGACCCCAGGGCTGCCAGGACAATAGCTCCCAGAAGGGCTGCTCTGCTGGGGGAGAGAAATTTGGGGTATCTGGGGGGAGTTTCTAGCCTAGAAAGTTGAAGCCTTTGGGATCTGCATGGAAAACTCTCTATGGCCAGGGCAGCTGGATACGTGAGCCCAAATGGGGGGTCTTGGATGGATCCCCCCAGCTCCATATCCACATTGTTGGTGCAGAAGAGCTGCAGGGACCCATTCCGGGAAAAACCCATCCAAGGAAAGGAAATCTTTGTTAGAAACATCCTGAGTGTGACCAGCGCGTGCCAGGAGGGAATGCCAGAGATAAGCTGAGAGCTGCAGGCACTCCTGGGAATTTGGCTCCAAAGATGCTACCGAGGGGCCAGGAATAGCCAAGACAGAGCCACGGGGGACTTGCCCCCAGCTGTGGAAACTTCACTCCCCTCCCAAAAAATGTGAAAACTGGATTTCCGGTGGGTGAGGGTGAATTCACGGCCGGGCCCCGCTGGGGTCATTCCCGCCAGGGATTTGTTTGTTTTCTCACAGGATGCAAGAAAGACATAACAGGGCGATGCTCCGAGAAAAGCCCGGCACACTTCTGCCTCTGTCATGCTGCCGGCCCCGGGAAAGCTCCCCCGCGTCCACCAGTGCGTTTGGGATCCGGTGGAAGCCCGCTGCACGATGTGCCCCAAATCACACTTGGGGAACGTAGCGGGATTCTGCCTCCAGTGAGCCCGACCTGGCCCCGTGCCTCAGTTTCCCCTCGCGAAGAATGATGCTTTGGACGACCCGTCGTTGTCTCCTCGCCCTTGGATGAGTTGAGGACGAGTGACGCCGGGAAACACGAACTTTGGGACGACGTTTGGGTGAACATTCCCTCGGGGTCGTCCTGGACCCCGCGGCTACAAATTCCCCCGGGAGCGACACTGCCGGGCTCCGCAGCATTCCCGGGATGGAGCCCACTGCCCGGCTCTCCCGGCTCTGCACGTAAACTCCAGCGATCCTCTTAACCCGGGGATTAGGGATTCCCCAGGAAAGCCCTGCAGGCGGGACAGAGCCGAACGCGGGACTCTCGAGACCCCCGGGGTAGTCGCCACCGGGTGCAGGGACAGAGAGAGCTGGGGGGGCTGTGGGGAAAATGGGCGGCCGCAGGACCGGCGTGATGCGGGCGTTGCGGAGGCAGCAGGAAGCTCGTCCTGTCCGGTACCGGAGCAGAGGCATGGATACTGGGGACCCTGTCCCGGACCAGTACCTGGACAGACGGACGGCGGCGACCCTGTCCAGTCTGGTACCGGGACAGACGGATGGCGGGGATCCCGTTTCGGACCGGTACCGGAACAAAAGAATGGCAGGGACCCTGTCCCGGGTCAGTACCGGGACAGAGGGATAACAAGGACCCGGTTCCGGAAAGGAACCGGAGCAGGCGCGCCAGGACGACCCTGTCCCGGTGTGGTCCGGTCTGGACACAGCGGGGAACCGTTCCCGGGAGCCCATCCTGGTCGGATCCCGGTCCAGACACACCGAAGAGCCCGTCCAGGGGCAGAGGCGAGCCCGCCCGGTCCTCCTTCCCAGTCCCCATCCCGCACCAAGTTATGGTTCCCATCCCGGCGAGCGAAGCGGAAGCTCCGGGAGTACCGGGGCTCCCGGTGCCGCGTCCCGGTGTGGGATGTCCCGCCGCCGGTGCTCCGCAATCGGCACTCACCGTCCTGTGCGCCGGCCAGGCGCAGCCCCAGCGGTCCGAGCAGGAGGCAGCGGCGGACCAGCGCCAGCGCCAGCGCCCCCGGGGCCGCCCCGCCGCCCGCCCGCANCCGGCCCCGTCCCCCTCCGCCCCGCCGCGCCCATTGGCTGTCGCCGCCCGACCCCGCGTCGCCACTGGTCCGCCTCGTTGTCAGTCGACCGGCCCGCGCGGCGGGGGGGGGGGGAGGTTCGGCGGGCCCGCCGTGGGGGGGGCCCGGGGTGCCCCCC
>VZRV01000868.1:61245-73064 GCA_013398115.1 Falcunculus frontatus
CTCGGCGCGATCGCCGCCGCGGTTTGTCCGTGTCCTATTGACCCCTCCCCTCGCCGGACATCCTGGGGAAGCCCCGCCGTCTCTCGGTGGGTCCCGGGTGGGTTTGTCTGTCCCCGGGAGCGGGATGGGGTGCGGGGACCCGCGGGCGTCCCACGCCTGGAGACGGGTGGGCGCATGGCTCCTGTGCCGGTGACTCTCCAGGTTTGTCCTGGTGCATCCCTGCCATGGGATACCGAGCTCCCCGTCACCTGCCAGGAGATCCTGACCCGAAATCCCTGCAATTTAATGGGATATTGAGAAGAAATTCTTCCCTGTGAGGGTGGTGAGGCCCTGGCACAGGTTGCCCAGAGAAGCTGTGGCTGCCCCTGGATCCCTGGAAGTGTCCAAGGCCAGGCTGGATGGGGCTTGAAGCAACCTGGTCGAGTGGAAGATGTCCCTGCCCATGGCAGGGGGTAGGACGAGATGAGCTTTCAGGTTCCTTCTCACCCAAACCATTCCACGATTCTGACACTGGCTTTCCCAGCAGCTTGTAGACCCCAGGCTTGCAGGGATGAACTGCAGCCCCATACTGTAACAAAACCACATTTGTGCCTCCTGCACAATCACAGGCACATCCTCTGGGAGTGCAGCTGCTCCGGGACCCCCTGCCAGGTCCTCCTGTGGTGGCACCACGCCTTGACACCAGCTTCTACTGGGAAGGATCATCCACAGGCACGTTCCTGGTAGTGAGGGATCAGAGCATCCCTGGAGTGGACCAGAGCATCCTGGGGGCGGCTGGAAGCACTGCTGGCCAGGGCCAGCGGGAGGACCTCTGTGTTGGAAACATACTCTTGCCAAAACCCACCATGTGGGTTTGTTCCCTGATGCCAGGCTGGGGGGTTCAGAGCCGGAGAGCTGCTGGCTCAGGAAGTTATGAGTGGGATGACACTGGGGGGATCTGCCTCTGGGATCTGTTCCCAGCTCTCGTGATCCACAGGGAGGAGAAAACCTTGCCGGGTTCATGTGAGAGATGGCGAATGCCGAGGTGAGCGTCCCTGTGGGTGATGTGGTGGTTGTACCAAGTGACGGGAATGAAGGGGAGAACCCGGAGGATACCAAAACCCAAGTGATCTTGCAGCTCCAGCCGGTGCAGCAAGGGTGAGTAGGATGATACTGGTGTAACTGGGAGGTGCAAGGTGGGATGGGGAGGGAGCCCTGTGGGTTTTCATGGTGTGGGGACAGAGTATCACTGTGTTTTCCAGCTCTGCGTCGGTTTTGTGCCACACAGGGGAGAGAGAAAATACAATAGATTAAAGCTTTAGTGTATGTGGCTGTCATGGGGCCTCCGAGGGCTGAAATTGTCCTGCGAGGCTGTGTTCATGCAGTGCTCCTGGATCGTGGAAGCAGTGCTGTCCCAGTCTCTCTCTTCCTTCTCCAGTCCCAGGGTTGGTTTTTGCCACACTGCAGCTGCTGGACACAGTGGTCTGTGTGTTCAGACCTTCATGTGCCTCTGTGCCAGCTCTCCCCTAAAATAATCCTCTTCTGAAATAAAGTGAGGCTGGGATGTGGAGGGAATTTTGTGGCTCCCTGGCAGCTTTTGCGGAGAGTGGCTTCATCTTCACTCTAGATCAATCAGGATGGAAAAAAACTGGCTCTAGTTTGATAATATTTGCAGGGCAGGGTGGCTGTGGGCCTGACAGTGACTTCCCTTTGTGGTTATCTGTGCTGCAGTGTCACACAGGGCTGGAAGGGAAATCCTGGGACCCTGGGCTCTGCTTCCTGCTGTCGAGGGTGACAGAAAGCAGAGGAGAAGGCACAGAGAAGCCTGCAGAGCTGCCTCAGTGGTGCTGGCAGTGTGGAGGGTGGGATGACAGCACCGGGAATGCCTCTGTGTGCGTCAGCCCTTGGGATTATTCGTGTTTTGTATGCACCAAAAAATTCCTAGTGACTGAAGCTGTATCAGACAAAATTCATGTCCCTTGAGGACAGGCAAAAAGAAATTAACTGAATTTTTTAACCCTGTGCTGTGAATCCTAATTTCCCATGATTTATATAGTTTGTTTACGGATGGCCACTTTCACCACAGGATTTACCAAGAGGGCTCCGAGGCCAGCGCCGCTGTGGTGGCAGTGGAAACCCACACCATCCACAAGCTGGAAGAAGGGATTGGTGAGTTCCCACTTGGCATGGATGAATCCCCTCCTGTGCAGGGCTGGTGTCTCCAGTTCGCTGGGCTTCCTTCTGGCTCTGCCCCTGCAGATGCTGATTCCCAGGCATGGATGTAGGTGCAGGGGCTGGGCATACTCTGGAATAAGAGTCTGCTGTTACTGCTTGGTCTCAAAGTCCTGGAAGTGAAATCCTGGCTCTCCTGCAATGAATGGTAAGGGCTCCCACGGGGTCCAGGGGAGCCGGGATGTCACCCTAGTCCTGGTGTGCAGACACTGGCAGCAGGAATGATAGTGATCAAGATGTGGTGGCTGAAGCATCAGGCTCTGGTTGCAGGGTCTTTGCTGAACCAATAGTCCAATGGTTTGGGTTGGATGTTCAGAAGAACCGAGCAGGTTGGCTCCAAGTGCTCCCTGCCATCCTGAGCAGTGTGTGAGAAAAGGCTCCTGTCACCAGGTGCTGTCACTAGATCTTGACTAGAGTTCTGCTTCCTGTGTGGGTATGGGTCTTTTGGCAGGATTAGCAGAAACTCTGGGCATGAAGAGAATATATTATCAGTAAATATCTGCTATCGCTGCTAAAGAGATACCAGAGCTGCAAGAATTGGAGAGATATCTGTGCTTCAAATTTTAAACCATTTTGTTGTCACTAAGATTGTTCTCATTGACACCTCCCCCCTTACAGATGTGTTGGATTTCTGATTTCACATTTCCTTATAAATGAGCTTCATTTGGAGCATTGTTATATGAAAAAGCAAATGCCAGTTGCTGTTAATCTGAACTAACTCTGAGAAGACGAAGAGAGGACTGATCCTGAACTGGGATCGGGCCTTTTTTTTTTTGGGTTTCCCAAGTGCAGGTCTCACAACCTATGAGCTTCCAGCTCCTGCCTTGTGGGATTGGAGCCTCTTGGGTGGAAAGTTTCATTTTGAGTCGTTCCTCCCTCAGACCCCAGCACCCTCGAAACGAGTGAGGAAATCGAGATCGCCTATCCCATCACCTGTGGGGAGAGCAAAGCCATCCTTCTCTGGAAGAAGTTTGTCTGTCCAGGAATTAATGTCAAGTGTGTGAAGGTAAGGGAGAAACTCCCAGTGTATTCCTCCTCTGCTCTCCAGGTGTGCTGGTTGACCTCCACAGGAATTCTTTAGTTTTTGTGTTTCATCCTAACCGAGTCCTGGATTGTTGGTGCTAAACTTGTTTTTTGATGGGGAGAAATGGAAAGAGTGGATTAAGAAGGGAAGGATATCACCCACTTCATATCTCAGTTATACTGGTCTTTGAGGAGGGACTGGAGGCAGGCAGGAGATGTGTGTTGAGATCTGTGTGTTACGGCTGTTCTTGGTTAGGGCTGTGAATGCCTGTGGCTGGCAGATCATTCCTACAGATGTCCTTCCTGGAGCTGTGAGCACTGCTGTGCCCAGGGGATCAAAGCTGGGAGGGATCTGAGAAGCAGTTCCTTTCTCTGGGTGGAAGTAGGTGCTCAGATGAGCTGTGTTGGATGTCCCCATCCCCCTAAGTGATGTCACTCTTGTTTGCTGAGCCTTTGCTTGTCTCGTTGCCAGTTCAATGACCAACTGATCAGCCCGAAGCATTTTGTTCACCTGGCTGGGAAGTCTACCCTGAAGGATTGGAAGAGAGCCATTCGCCTTGGAGGAATCATGCTAAGGTATTTGAGCCTGTCCAGCTTCAGGGCTCCACCCCTGCAGCTGCAGGACCCCCAGCAGGCATTTTGTCTGCTTTGCAGTCCCCAGGAGGCCTCTTGGAGGCCCACAGTACCTGGCCAGAAGCCTGCAGAGATCCCAGCCCCATGATGTGAGGGTCAGGATCCCTCATCCCGGACAGAAGTGGCCTCGCCTGGGGAACCAGGGGTGGAACAGGACTGAAGCCCTGTATGTGAAGCTGGGGGTGGCTTGTGTTTGCCATCTGAAAGCCTTGCAGGAGATTTTTTGGGTGCAGAGTGGCCCTGGGATCTCCCTTTCTCTCTCCTTCCCATGGCCACAGCATTCCCAGGTGGAATACTCCCTTTTGTCTTCAGGCTGAGATTTGAGCTGAGCCTGATTCTATCCCTACTCCCTGCACAGGAAGATGATGGATTCGGGGCAGATTGACTTCTATCAACATGACAAAGTTTGCACCAACACCTGTCGAAGCACCAAGTTTGATCTCTTGATCAGCAGTGCCAGAGCACCAGTGCCAGGGCAGCAGAGCGTGGTGCAGACTCCAACCTCAGCTGATGGTAGGAAACCAGTTACCAATGCCGTGGGAGCTTCCCTCTGATGCTCTTCTCCCCAGGCACAGCAGGGCAGTCCCACCAGGAGATTGCTCTGGTTTCTGGGAAGGAAAATGCTTCTCGTGTCTGTTTGGAGAAGATGCTCGGCAGCATCTGTCAGGGAGCTCTGCTCTGCAGGACTGGGAAGGCTGGAAAACTGCTGGCATCAAGCAGCTGCTTTCCAGAGAGGCAGCCTTGGTAGCCAGGAGAGGGACTGAGAGCCTTGCAGGGATCCTTGCTCCTGGGATCATTACGTGAGCAAACACCTGTGAGAGTTCGCACAGCACTTTCCGATATATTTTCCAGTTGGGAGTCTGTTATGAAGGCATGAGTTGGGCTCATACTTAGGAGTGAATTCAGAGATGCTGTCCTCCTTCAGAACATCCATGAACAGGATGTGGCGGCTGGACATGATTTGATTGTCGTTCCAGCTGCAAGTTCTCAGTGATCCTGTGCTCCAGAGAATAAATAGATCTCTTTGCTGAGGTTAAGGGAGAAGACTGTTCCCAGCTGTACCACACTGTTAAGCTGTGTGGGTTACGTTTCTCCGAGCCCCTGGGTGGGTGACAAGGCAGAGTTGTCCACAGGCTAAGGAGAATCTCTTGGAAAGCACCATAGCCAACTTAGAGTGGCTGCACATTGGTTTAGTCCCAAATTTGATCTAGAAACTTAGATTTGAGTCAGATCCATTTCCCTTCTATAAACCAGCTCAGACCCCAGCTCCATTTCCTGAGGGATTAGGGGTGCAGAGCTTCCTGTGGATGATGCAGGGGGAGAAGGGTGGCTGGGCTGAGCCTTACTTGTTTCTTTCTTTATTCTGACCCCTTTCTGCTCCCTTGAGCCGGGACTCCATTGTGTAAGGCAAATGGTTTTCCCTCCAGAAGTCCCAGAGCTTTTCACAGTCACAGTTCCAATGACAAGCAGCAATATTTGATTTTAACTGGTTTGGTTGAAAGAAACCAAGCACAAATCTGACCAAAAGAGTGAAAGAGAGCCTGGGGAGGCTGAGGGGTTGAGAAGCAAAGCAGGGATTCAGGGCTGGCAGAGGGAGCTGATGAGGGCTCTCTGGCAGGGAGTATCACCCAGATCGCACTGTCGGAGGAGAATATGGAGGAGGGGATCGAGTGGAACTCGGCTCTGACAGCCGCTGTCACCATGGCCGCTGAGGAAGGCATGAAAAAGGACACAGATGAGATCTCAGGTAAGGTTAGGCTGCTTGTTGGGTGTTTTCTTCCCCTCTCCTCCCCTGTTACATTTTGGAAACCTAAATCTTGAAAATAAGTAAAATTTGGGCAATGACAAAGCTGTCACCCAGCCCCTTGGCTATCCCAGCATTTCCCAGGCATCCAGGCTTTCTGCCAGTGGAGCTCCTCACCACTGCTGGACTTTGGCCCTGGCCTCGTGGCTGATGGATGATCCCCCAGACCAGATGTTACTGGTTACAGTGAGGGGCTTTTCTATTTTATTCCAAGGATGTGAAACGCATCTGCCAGCCTGGAGCCAGGCTGGAACCAACAAGGAGCAGGGTCATGTTTGTTCCCTGTCGACTCTCTGTTCTGTATCTCTCCGGCCTTGCATTCCCTTGTAGTATCAGTATGGAAGCTTAGCTGGAATTTCCTCAAACAATAATTTTAAACTGTGCACCTTGCAGAAATGTGAAATGTTGCATTGGAAGTCATGGTCTTGCTTGAAAACCTGTTCCTGATTTGCTGCCTGAGTCCATTTTGCTTGGTTTGGGGTTGGTTATTTTTTTCACATGTCCTGTCCACCCCAATGACCAAACTACCTTGCAAAGATAGTCACCTTGAAAAGATACACTTGTCTGAGAGGTTTAAGGTGGCCCTGTGGGAAAAATGCCGAATGCTTGTACATGTTGGCTTCTTTTCCTCCTCTTTTGTGCCAGAGGACACACTGATGTTCTGGAAAGGAATAGCTGATGTGGGGCTGATGGAAGAGGTGGTGTGCAACATCCAGAAGGAGATAGAAGAAGTCCTAAGAGGTGTGCAGCAGCGGTTGGGTCAGTCTCCCTTCCAGATGACAGGTAGGTTGTGAGGAAGAAGCCTCAAAAGGGCAGCTGCAGGCAAAAAAAAAGGTGCTAAGGGTCCATCCCACCATGTAAAGCTGGTGAGTCAGGATGGGGGGGGAGCGAGTTCTCACTCATTAGCTGAGTTGTGGGAGCACAGTCTGTGTATGTTCTCAGCCTACCCAGCTGTGAAGTGCCTTTGCTTCAAAGTACAAGGACACACCATTCCACCCTGTTCCCTGAGCAAAGTGACCCTGGCAGCTTGCTGGGACCATCAGATGACTGTCCGCAGCTCCCAGCCCTCATGGAAGCTCTCCCAGTCACTTGGACTGGAGCTACTCAAACACTTCTCTGTGACACTACAGGCTTAAACAGGTCCTACCCCCTCACTTCTTGTTCTGCTTTCACTGGTGCCAGAAAAGCTGTTTTGGGGGCTGAACCAGATGAGGGAAATGATCTGGGTTAAGAATAACTCCCCTCCCCTTTTTAGGGTTATTTTTAACTTGGATCAGCTCCCTAATCTGGTTCAGCACATGCCCCTGTGAATACCTCTTGTTGAGGCTCTTCCTGAGAGAACATCCATGTCGCCACAAACTTTATTTTACCCAGGATTTTTTAAAAAATTTTCTAATTTAACTTTGGGCTGGCGGGTCTTTGTGTCTGGTAGGTGGTAGTTCTTTGGGAACTATGAGTGATTGAAGTCGGTGGATTATAACAGACATTTTGCACAGCTTTCAGTGGAGCTTGGCATGTTAATGACACTGTCAGCAGCATGGGGTGATGATTTGTACGTGGAGAGCTCGTTTGTATCTCTGTGATTGCAAATTACACTGTCATTTGCAGCAATTTGGAGCTCCTTGAGTGACACAGCTCTGTTCAATTTGCTTTATCATGTGAATGGGATTATTTAATCCTGGGATGTCAGAAGGATGAGGGAGATGGGCTTCCCCTTGTCAGCTAGCCCTTGTGAAAGAACAGGGAGTTTTAAAAAGCAGTAGAAAATTTTTGGTGTAATAGGAGCGTCTTTTGAGTGCCCAAGTCGTAACATCCCTGTGCCCTTTCCTTGGAGATGCTGCAGTCCTGAACAATGTCGCCCATACATTTGGCTTAATGGACACAGTCAAGAAGGTACTGGACAACAGGAAAAACCAGACAGAGCAAGGAGAGGAGCAGTTTCTTTACACACTGGCAGGTAAAGTGCCTAATAGGGGTTCACATCCTTCTGCCACTCTTGGGAATAGACGTGACTTTCCTTCCACACAACCTCAATGAATTAGGCTTAGTGTTCAGTACAGGCTGCCCCAAAACAAGTGCATCCCGATCCCTTTCTGTCCTAGGACTTGAGTGGAATTTCCTCTCTCCCCTGCTTCACAGAGAGCAGTTGCTTGGGGTGTTGGACAGCCCAAAGTCTGTGCCCTTTGCTGCAGTCGGGGTGCTGCAGGTGCGAACTCCAATTCCCTCAGGATTAGGGATAGGACCTGCCAGCTCAGTGCTGTGCCATGGTCACCCGAGGCATGGACAGTGTCATGCTGTACCTGAGCTAATAAGCCTTTCTGAGTATGGGGTGCTGAGCTTCTGCTTGTCTTGGCTATTGGGGCTATCTGCTTGTCTTGTGGAGCTACTGGGTGTCCTGCTCAGCTTCCCCTGAGCTGAAGCCACTGACTGACCTAGGATCCCCAGAGCTGCTCACTGGATGTGTCTCCCTCCTAACCATGTCCTGTAGGATCTGTTGTTATCTGAGATGTCCTAGTCCCCTACTGCCCTGGATAAATGTGGTCACTGTGCTACTTCTGGCTCCCAGTGATCCCATTGACAAGGGTTGAGGGGGATGTTTTGTTGACCCAGGCATCCTGCTGCTGTCCCCAGTGCAGGTGCTTGGCTCCTGGGGAGGTGACCCAGCCAAGCTCAGGAAGCAATTCCAACTGCCTGGGGGGGTGTTGGGGGGGGGGGGATGTTGTCCATTCACCCTTGCAGGTAGGTTTAGCTTGGGGAGCAGAAATGCCCATCTCCTTATCAGTAGGAGTAGCCAACAGGTATGGAATGTTACCTGTGTCTTACCCAGGCGCTGGCAGCTGGAACACTGACCAGGTCTATGTGGGTGGCAGGAGAACCTACCCTTTTCCTTCAGTGCCATTTGATCTCAAGAGAGAAGCCAGGATCAGGCTCACTGGGTGGTTGGGTGACCTCCTGTCACAAACCTGGGAGTGATGGTTGGTTCTGGAGCCCCAGGAGCTCCTACTTACCCTGGCGTGACGTGTTGCTCAACCATTCCCTTTGCAGACCTGGAGCGGCAGCTGGAAGAGCAGAAGAAACTTGGCAGGGACCAGAAGGCCAAGTCCCAAACCATTCAGAACGTGGTGCTGATGCCCGTGAGCGCTCCCAAGCCCCCCAAGAGACCCCGTCTGCAGCGCCCAGCCTCTGCCACCATCCTCAGCCCCTCCACCCCCATCCAGCAACCTCAGTTCACTGTCATCTCCCCCATTGCCATCGCGCCTGTTGGACAACAGTTCTCTGTGGGCAACATCCCGGTGGCAACCCTCAGCCAAGGCTCCAGCCCGGTGACTGTTCATACCTTGCCGTCTGGCTCCCAGCTCTTCCGATATGCCACCGTGGTTTCATCCTCCAAGACCAGCTCCTCGGACACGGTCACCCTGCACCCATCCTCCAGCCTGGCACTCCTGAGCTCAGCAGCCATGCAGGACAGCGGGGCTCTGGCCAACGTGGCGGCCGTGGTCAACCCCGTGGAACTGGTGGCCATGGAATCTGGCATTACTTCCACCATCCAAGCTGTGGAAGGCACCTCGGACGATGGGCAGACCATCATAGAGATCGACCCGGCGCCAGATCCTGAGGTGGACACAGACGAGTCAGAGGGCAAAGCTGTGATCCTGGAGACAGAGCTGAGGACTGAGGAGAAGGTGGTGGGAGATGTGGAAGACCATCAGCACCAGGTCCATAATGTGGAGATTGTGGTCTTGGAAGACTAGTGGGGAAGGCAAGCATCAGTAAGGGGAAGAGTTGGGAATTTGTTTTATTTCAGGCTTTTCTGTTAAGCATCTTTTCCAGCCACCTCATTTGTTACCATGGATATTTTCATTGTACTGTATATATTTTATATATATATATATATACACACACACACATATATATATATACATGTAAAACTTTGGTTTTTAAAACAAAGCTGGAAAAACACGTGAGACGTGGAAAAGGTTCCGTCTCCGTGGAGCACTGCACAGTACCACCTGTGGCAGGGTCAAGGAGAGACTGAATCTCTGCTGGACAACCCAACCAGGAGGAACTAGCCATGCCTTGGTGCTTCTGCTCCGGGGCTGCCCTGGCCTGGAGACTTTATTTGAGAGACAATAACTAGTGGCTTGAGTGTGGATGTGGCTGTGAGAATGGTGATGGATTTGGGGTGGAACAGGTACCTCATTTGTATTTTTATTTTCCCCAGGGAAGGGAATTCTGTTGGACCCTTCACTGTCACCTCAAATGGGATTTTTTATTATTATTCTTGCTTTGGGGAGGCTGACAGTACAATGAATTTACTGTCCATGTTCTCCTCCACACGAATTGTTTTTATATCTCTATTTTTTGTATTTGTTGGCTCTCTCCCTTCCCTTGTCCAGATTTCCCAGCTGCAAAGCCCTAGGACCTTCTCTCAGGGTCCCTGTATCCCAGTCCCACCTCTTCCCATGGCACTTTTCCCCCATCCCTTTCCCTGCCTGGCAAGGCTCGGTGCTGCAAACGCCGCTTGAAGACTCTGAGATCACTTCAGCCTTTTGTATAAGGCAAAAAATATCAACTCAAGCTCAAACCCAGACCCTCCCCCTTGGCTGCTCAGCGCTGCAGGGACCTTTCGGGGTGTACAAAGCATGTTGTGCTGTTGCTTTCCGGGAGAGCCGGATTTCAGATCGGGACAGCTTCTGTTTACACTGTGTGTTGAGGCTGCTCCGTGCTTGTCGCTACTTGTTTGGTGGTTTTATTTTTGTATTATTTTTTCTTCTTTCTTCCTATAATCTCTTGGCAGGATTGCTGAAATACTGTGCACCCCGCTGTTTTCCCGCTTTTCCTCTTTTTTTTTGGTGGTTGGAGATCCATGTGGGCTTTGCCACCCTGGGAAAATGGAAGGGGGGAAGCACCGGGTGGCTTTAGAGCTGCAGAGGTTTGGGAGGGCTGGGAGGGTGGGAGCTGCTTGGCTGGAAATATTAAGCAAAACAACAGCAAAGGAAACACACCTGGGGAGGGTGGGGGGAGGGCAGGAAGATGTGTTTGGCTATTTTTTTGCATTAAAAGGAAAAACGGAATTAGGCTCCAATGGATTTTTCATGGAGAGGTGAAAGGCGGTGCCTCCATCACCTTGGGGACAGCAGGGGATGGGCAGGGATCCCTGAACCCTGATTTTTGAGGGGTGGTCGCTGCTGCTCTGACCTTGGCCTATGGGACGTGTTTCCTGGCTTGGGGTGGAGGTGGAAACAGCTGTGGGAGCCAGGTCCTACGCTCATCCTGGAGAAGAGAAGGCTCCAGGGAGACCTCAGAGGCCCTTCCGATGCCTAAAGGGGCTCCAAGAGAGCTGGAGAGGGACTTTGGTCAAGGGCCCGGAGGGACAGGACAGGGAAGAATGGCTTCCCACTGCCAGAGGGCCGGGTTAGATGGGGTATTGGGAAGAAATTCTTCCCTGTGAGGGTGGTGAGGCCCTGTCACGGAGTGCCCAGAGAAGCAGTGGCTGCCCCTGGATCCCTGGAATTGTTCAAGGCCAGGCCAGACAGGGCTTGGAAGAACCTGGTCTAGTGGAGGGTGTGCCTGCCCATGGCAAGATGAGCTTTCAGGTCCCTTCCAACCCAAACCAGTCTGGGATTCTGTGGTTTTGGATCAGGGATCCACCTCCTTCCATATCCAGCCACCTTCCCTCTATTCTCCTCTGACTCGCTCCTTGCAGGCAGCCCCTTGACTGAAGGGCAATGGGGACCTTTTGAGAACCCCCTTCCCCAATCCAGGCATACAGCAGATCCTATCAGGTCCTTGCTGGAGCTGCTCCTGTCTCTTGGCTGGGAAGGGGAGTGAATCTGGGCTCCCTGCTCACTGTACGCCCACCCAACACCCAGGTAGCCCCCTTGACGTGGGTGGGAGTCCCAGAGGACTGCGATATCCCCTGGGTCCTCCACACCCTGGAGTGCTGGAGTGGGGACGGGGGGAGCTAAAATGTCGTGGCGCGACAGAATGAGGTTGGGCTGAGCCCGCAGCTGGGCCCCGAATTTGCCATTTTTTGCCTTAAAACCGCAGCGGGGCCGCCTGGCCCTTTAAGAGCTTTCCCACTTCTAGCCGAGCGAGGCCGCTGCTCCCACCACGCTCCGGTCCTCCGCCGTCCCGGCATGCACTG
>VZRV01000868.1:73712-96523 GCA_013398115.1 Falcunculus frontatus
CCCCCCCCGCCCCCCATTCACCGGGCCGGGTCTGTCCCCCTGACTCACCGCTCTCCCTCTTTTTCTCCCCCACGTCGCTGCCGTCGCGCCAGAGACCCAAGGGCCAAGGCAACAAAGGTGAGGTCCTGGGGGGCCGGCCGGGCCGGGAGCGGGAGGATCCCGCCGCCGGGAGAGGGAGGGTCTCCCTAAAGCCTGCTGGGAGGGATTTAAACCCTGCGACCGGGAATGGGCTGGGGATAGTTTGCAAGTGATGTCTGTGCGGTGGGGAAGTGTCTGTGTGCCGTGGGCTGAGTGTGATGTGTTAGAATTGGCAGAAGTTTGTTATGTTACAGGATTTGGCTTTAAATACTTTAAGCTGTTAATTATGGGAGTTCATTGCATAAGTTTCTCTAACGTTACACGTCTCTTCTCAGTGCAAAACGGCTCTGTGCACCAGAAGGATGGGTTGAATGATGATGACTTTGAGCCCTACCTGAGTCCCCAGGCCCGCCCGGTGAGTACCTGCTGCAGGCGGGAGCACCAAGAGCCTGATGGTTTCCTGCTGCTCCAGGAGAGGGGAGTTTGGTCCCCTTGTGTTTCCCATCTCCGCTGGTTGCATTTTGATGTTTGCCACCTGCCTTAAATTATATCCTAATCTACACTGGCATTTCTGCAGGCAGAAAGCATTGACTGCCCTTAGACTGTGGTGGGTGAAGTAGCAAGGTTTTTAGCAACTTTTTGAGGCTGTGAAAACTTCCTAGAGTTGGTGTCCAGCTCTTTTTTTTTCAACATGACTGTCTCAAAGTCACCATTTCTGTTATTTCAGTTTTAGTGTTGTGCCTGTGTTGGTTTCTGGCTCTTTACATCAGAGAGATGTGCTGAGTTGGGTTGTGAAGTTGCTTCACATGAGGCTGCTGCACTTTTGGAGGATCAGATCAACCTTCTTACCTGTACACCAAGTCGACTGATGATGCCTGTCAGGGGGATTTCTGTTTTTCACCAGAAAAAAAAAACCAAACACCAGAGCCCACATGTGATACAAGTGTTGAGACTTTGTGAGCACTGCAGTTACAAGTTGAACCAGAGAGTTTTGTGACCAGATCCTGGAAGTCAAACTTGCAGCTACTTTTCCTCTTCACTTTCTCTTAGATTAACTCCACCGTTAATTGGTGTGTGTTTGTTTTCCTTAATGAGCTGCAGGGGAGTGACACAGAACAGATGGAGTTCAGCTGATTAGATGTACAAGTGAGTGCCATAGATAAACATCTGTAGTAGCACTGGAGCAGTCGGTTTATTCTCTTGGCTTCTCTTTCCAGTTGAGATCAGTAAAAATAAGCTGTTCTGGTTTCCCCTTGCTGTATTTTTGCTTATTTTTACTAGTCAGTGCATTATTTTTTTCATCTAAATATGATGCGTGTTTTATTGGAACACAGGAACAGGTTTCTGTCTCAGTTAAGTTTTCAACAAGTATTTTCCTAGTTTGTGCTGAAGATCTGGGGATAAGTATTCTTTGTCCTGTCAGCTGTTCATAATCTTCAGAATTCAGCCTGTCCATCAAGACAATTCACTGCATTCAGCCCCCTAAAAAGTTGCAAGCCTAAATTCAGCCTTCATAGGGTAAGAGAACATTATTACTTTCTCAAGTCTTGAATAAAAGCAGCTACTTTCCTAGTAGCTGTCATTTAATGCTGGTTTTTTGTATCTCAGCTGTCAACGTCCCTAATATCCAGCTTCCTTCTGAATATGGATGTATTTCCTACAAACTGCAGTTTTATTTAATTTTCCTAAAGACAATGAAGGTTACTATAATTTTGAAGCAACAGAGTATTTTACTCTATTTTGCGTGTTTGGTGAAGTACTTCTGGATACTTAATTTTTTTCGATGTGTCTCAGGCTGGTAAAAAAAACGTTTTAAAAATCAGGAAGTGATTGGATGTGCCCCAGGAGGCAGAAACTGAGCCAGAGCTTGGTGAAACCACCAAGTTAACTGGGAGTGGAACCTTTGAGTGACTCTTGGTTCCTCATTGTGCTGTGTTGCTGGTCTGTATTCTGTAAACTAGAGTCCAAAACTTCCAGAGCTTGGTCTGGAGGGAGGCAAAAATACACGGGTATCCAAGGGTGCACCTCTTTGCTGGAGATGGGAAAGGGAGTAAAAGAAACTGCTCTGAGTAATTGAATTAAATGAGTTTTGCAGTTGCTTCCCGAGCTCTCCACACGCCCATGAGGTAACCATGTTGTAAAGTTTCACTGCTCCTTATTTCCCACCTGCTCTCTCAGGTATAACTGTTACTTGTCAGTTCCCACGAGGTTACTGTGTATTTTAAAGCTCAGATACACAGTAAAAGATTTTTCAACCCTTTAAAAACCGAAAGCTCAACAGTAAGGCTCACTCAGAACCGTGGTTCCGGTCTGAGGTGAAGAGGAACAGTGAATTTGAGGAAATAACTGTACGAAGAGTCTTAGTCATGGAGAGAATGAGAAGCTGGTGAAGTTTTATTTGCATGTTAATCAGCAAGTGTGGCAGTTGTGCAAGGGCAGGGGAGTAGGGCGAGGTACTGTGTTTGATAACAAAGCAGTGTTGGAGATGTTCAGGTGGAGAACAGCAGTGACCGTGTCCCAAACCTGCTCTGAGCTGCCTGTGCTCAACTCTTGAACTGCTGTGCTCCTTCCTTACTACCTGTATGTAGCTACTTAGTACTCCACAGGTCATCGCTTAATACACCCTATGTTAAATATCTCGAAGTTGAACATAATGACAAGTGGGAAAATATTTCGAGGCGACCAGAGGAAAGATTTTTGTCTGATAATGATATGCTTTGAGTGCTCCTGTGGAAAGGAAATGGCTCTGCCTTGGGTTTAGGGATGGGCCAGCATGTTCCCATTCCTTTAAAGCTGAGTTTAGGAGAGAAAATGTTCCTCTTATCATTGAGGGGATTATTTTATGAAGAGACTTTGCAAAACAGTAGTAGGAAGTTTTAAGTTCTTTCATTTGTCTTACAAATTAGCATCAGTGTTGGTGCTTTTGGACAGATTGAGCCCTGGGTTTAGCAGGATTGAGTCCCTCGGTTAGTAAAACCCTGGATGAGAGTGAGTTTTTTACTGATTTGCTTTTGGGAGACCTTTGTGAAAACAAAGGTTGGAGAGAGCATCTCTGTGAGTTTTCAGGCAGTACCACAGAAATCTTGTTTCTGAGCACATGATGTTAAATAATTCCTATTAATTTCTTTAAAGTTGGGGCTTGGTTAGCCCCAAACCTGTTGCTCTCCTGTAAGTGGAAGGTGGAGTGGCAAACCAGCTATTTCTGGAGAGTGCCAGAGCCATCTTGAGAGACTCCCTGGATTTCAGCGTGGCGTGAAGTCCTCTGGGTGCCGCGCTTGGCACGTGAATACATGATTCAATGAAAAGTGGAGCAGAGCCTGCTGCAAGCCAAGCTTTTAGCTGGGGATTGAACCTGCCTTTGATCTTGCCTACACTGGGCTGGTGTGTTGGGGGCTGGGCTGCAGGAGGCTGCTGCTCACAGGTTCAAATTACTCAGGATAATGTCCATTAGCAGGACTGGAACCACTCCCTAGAGGGGACCTGTGTTTTTGAATGGAAAATGACAGATGTTTTTCATGTAAGCAAATATTGGGGATGTCTGAGACTTCCCTAATTGTCAAATTAGGCATTTGTTTTTTGTAACCTAAAGGCTATTTGGATGTTAAAAGGGAGATCAAGGCATGGCGCCGGGTTTCTTATTTCCTTGCTGGATTTGAAACCTGCTTGTGCTGGTGCTGTCACTGTGCTGTAAAAGGCTTTTGTTGATTACTTCCCATTTTCAGATAATTTTCAGTGTGTGTCCACAGCACACACTGGGAGAAGTTTGTGTTTTGAGGAATAGGCTTTAAATCCCTGTTTGTTTGCAATTTCTCAGAATATTGTGAAGTGTGGAACTTCAAATTGTAGGAATAAAGCAGTTTTCACGGCTAGTAAGTTAAAGGAAGGCAATCAGGGACACTCGTGATTTTCACAGTGTGCTTCCACTGGATCCTTTTCCTTCTTAATCCCCTTCTCTCTGCATCCTTTCCCCAAATCCAGTCTGGAACACGATAATAAGGGTTAAATATGTTACACAGGCAGGAAAAACTCTTGTTGGGAGTAGCTACAAGCAGAAGATGATATTTGGATGCAAAGTGTAAGATGCTGGTTTTTAAAGCCTGAGCAGGAGCTCCGGGACTTCCCAGTGTCCCACACCATATGTCAGGAACACCACATGCTCCCGTCTTGGCATGGGAAGCTTTGTCTTTAACCTTTCTGAGCCTTTGTCTTTAACCTTTCTGGCAATGGAACAGATTTTAGAGCCCTTGTAACAAAGGAGGTGTTCAAGGCTGGGCCTGTTTATCTGCCCAGCCCTAAGGTAGGGAGGGGTGGGGCATGGGAAGTCTAAGCTGCCTTTATTCCTGGTCCCTTAAAATTGGTTCAACTCCTTCTAACAATGCAGTGCTTATGTTTTTGTGGTTTTCTTTCAGAATAATGCATACACTGCAATGTCTGATTCCTACTTGCCAAGCTACTTCAGTCCCTCCATTGGATTCTCCTACTCCTTAGGCGAAGCTGCCTGGTCCACGGGGGGAGACCCCCCCATGCCCTATCTGACCTCATATGGACAGCTGAGCAACGGGGAGCCTCACTTCCTCCCCGACGCCATGTTCGGGCAGCCAGGGGCCCTTGGCAGCACTCCATTCCTCGGGCAGCACGGCTTTAACTTCTTTCCGAGCGGGATTGACTTTTCGGCTTGGGGGAGTAACAGTTCTCAGGGACAATCCACTCAAAGCTCTGGCTACAGCAGCAACTACGCCTATGCCCCCAGCTCACTAGGAGGGGCCATGATCGACGGGCAGTCGGCCTTCGCCAACGAGACTCTAAACAAGGCTCCTGGCATGAACACCATTGACCAGGGCATGGCAGCCCTCAAGCTGGGTAGCACGGACGTGGCGAGCAGTGTCCCAAAAGTCGTCGGCTCGGCCATAGGGAGCGGATCCATCACCAGTAATATCGTGACATCAAACAGTTTGCCTCAGGCAACGATTGCGCCGCCAAAGCCGACCTCATGGGCTGACATTGCCAGCAAACCTGCCAAGCAGCAGCCCAAGCTGAAGACCAAGAATGGCATTGCAGGGTCAAGTCTTCCCCCACCTCCCATAAAACATAACCTGGATATCGGAACTTGGGATAACAAAGGGCCGGTGGCAAAAGCCCCATCGCAGGCCTTGGTCCAGAATCTTGCTCAGCAGCCAGCACAGGTGTCCCCCCAGCCCATGGGCCAGCAGATCAATAGTAGCCCACCAGTGACCCAGGCTCTGGGTGGGCAGCAGCCGCAGGCGCTGCCACCATCAGCCCCGCTGCCTGTGCCACCAGCACAGCCCACCCGCTGGGTCGCCCCTCGGAATCGCGGCAACGGCTTCGGCCAGAACGGAGTGGACGGTAACGGAGTGGGACAGGCTCAGGCCAGTTCTGGTTCTCCTTCAGAGCCGCACCCGGTCTTGGAGAAGTTGAGATCTGTCAACAACTACAACCCCAAGGATTTTGACTGGAACCCGAAGCACGGGCGGGTTTTCATCATTAAGAGTTACTCTGAGGACGATATCCACCGTTCCATTAAATACAACATCTGGTGCAGTACGGAGCATGGCAACAAGAGACTGGATGCAGCCTATCGCTCCATGAACGGGAAGGGCCCCGTATACTTACTGTTCAGTGTCAACGGTAGCGGTCACTTCTGCGGCGTAGCAGAAATGAAATCTGCTGTGGACTATAACACCTGTGCAGGTGTGTGGTCCCAGGACAAATGGAAGGGACGTTTTGATGTAAGGTGGATTTTTGTGAAGGACGTTCCCAACAGCCAGCTGCGACACATCCGCCTAGAGAACAATGAGAATAAACCAGTGACCAACTCCAGGGACACTCAGGAGGTGCCTCTGGAAAAGGCTAAGCAGGTGTTGAAAATTATTGCCACCTACAAGCACACCACCTCCATCTTTGATGACTTCTCACACTATGAGAAACGCCAAGAGGAGGAGGAAAATGTTAAAAAGGTAACATGTTTGTGCGTCTTGTCTGAGATCTGCAGGGCAAGAGGTGGTGGGGGCTGCCTTGCGCTGGGCAAGCTCCGGGGTGTGAAGGGGTGGACCTGTGGGCGTTAGCCTGCCTTTTGGCTATCTGCCTGCTTGTACCTGGAACCCACACCCAAATAGTTGCCCCTCTTTGGGGGGCAATATGTCCAGAGAAGCCGCCAAGGTGATTAGAGGGATGAAGCACCTCTCCTGTGAGGAAAGGCTGAGAGAATTGGGATTGTTTAGCCAGGAGAAGAGAAGACTCTGGGGTGACCTAATTGTGGCCTTCCAGTGCCTGATGGGAGCCCCCAGGAAAGATGGAGAGAGACTATTTACAAGAGCCTGGAGAGACAGGACAGGGGGGAATGGCTTTAAATTGAGAGAATAGGTTTTGATTGGATATTAGCACAAAAATTGTTCCCTGTGAGGGTGTGGAGGCCCTGGCACAGGTTGCCCAGAGAAGCTGTGGCTGCCCTGTCCCTGGAAGTGTTTGAGGCCAAATTGGATGGGGCTTGGTGCTGCCTGGTCTAGTGGAAGACGTCCCTGCCCATGGCAGCGAGTTGAAATTAGACCATCTTTAACATCCCTTCCAATCCAAACCGTTCCATGGTTCTATGAAACGGGTGCCAGCACTTGGCAGAGCAGGGTGAGGAGCCTTGCCCAGGCCCTGCCTGCGATTGCCCGTGTGTTGGTTACGCTGAATCTCAGCCTTCCCCGAGTGCTGTGATGTAAACAAAATGTATTTCTGTGCCATTATCAGCTCCTGGATCAGAGCAGTTTGAAGCTGGAGACCAGCAGGGCATTTGGGAAGTTGTTAGAAACCAGAACCGGGTCTTAGAACGGCTGCTAATCCACCCCCTGGCCACAGTGGGGTCAGCATGACAGATGTTGCCCTCCACTTGTGAAACCTCCAGGAACAGCAGTTCCTGTCCCTCCCCAGACAATCTATCCCTCTGCTTAATTATCCTTCCTGTAAGGAGGCTTTGTCTAATGCCCAACCTAAATCTTCCCTCACTGCGGTTGAAGTCCATGACTGCTTGTCCTGTCTCCGGTGGACACGATCGTTGTGTTCCTCGTGGCTCTGTTTGGGGCCACAGTGGGCTGTCACTGCCATGGCACTGCCAACAGTGTGGCACATGAGCTGAGCTCCCAACTTGCCTTTGCAGCTGCTTTGGATGCTGCTCTCAAAGCCTGCTGTCATCATCTGCTCCGTAATGATGCATTAATTGAAAATCCTGCCCCAAATTCAAGAACCACTGGGCTTTGAATCTTACTTGGGTTCAGCTATAGTAAAGTCACCTGGGGCTGCCCTTCCCCTCAATGTGAGTCTGGCTTATGTCTGATCAAAATGATAATTATAAAAATTAGCATTAGCACAGCTGGCTGGGAGTTTGCCAAGTTTCCTGATGATCTCTTTAGTTTGAGCAATGGGGAATTTTTCACCCAAGATGTGAAGAACAGGATCAGGAGCTGCAGCTGGTCACTGTGACAGTGAACGCAGTTTTAAATTTTTTATATATATTTTACATGGAGCATCGTGCAAATAGTAACACTTAAGCACAAAGGTGGTCATGTTTTGCAACCGATAATCAGCACTTGCAGTGCTTGGAGAAAGTCTGTAAGGGAGGAATAATAAATGGCAAGGTGTGAAGGTGTAAACTGGTATTTTGTGAGGACCTGATTGTTTTGTGTGATTTCACCTCCTAGAATTGTTTCACCACTGTGAGGGTGGTGATGCCCTGGCACAGGTTCTCGGAGAAGCTGTGGCTGCCCTGTCCCTAGAATTGTTCAAGGCCAGCTTGAATGGGGCTTGGAAGAACCTTGTCTAGTGGAAGGCATGCCTGCCCATGGCAGGGGGTGGAACAGGATCATCTGTAAGGTGCTTTCCAAACCTAAATCATTGTGGGATTCTGTGATACCCTCCAGATCTGACTTCAGGGAGCAACAGTTTGCAGTGTTAGGGAGTTGAACCTTGGCACAGTGGGAGAATGCAGGGGAAGGGGGGAAATGCTCCTGAAGGACAGGTTAGGGATCGATGAATGGATGAAAAGAGTTGATACTAAGTACAGGTGAGCAGAAGGAAAAGAGAGGAGAAGGCTTTGAGAAAAGCAGACAGAATGATGGGCTCTTCTTCTGGAAAGCTGCTGTGTTTGCTGTGTAAAGTCTGAAAATCAGGAATATACTAGAAATGAGGGTTAGCAATTTTCTTAAAGCTGTAAACCGTCTTTATTCATCTTCCCAGTTGCATTTTGAAGTCTCCTCCCCTTGCTTGCTTCTCGAGACATGCTGGTGTGGAGAGTTGGAAGCAGCAGGGATAGTCGGAACGCCAGCGCTGCCTTTCCTGAACCGTGTTTTAGTGGATGCAGCAGCAGTTGATTAGGAAAGCATTCTTTCTTTGCGAAGGAACTTAGTCATAGGTCTCTGGAGTTCACAGATGAAAAGGGAGTTGTGTAGACACAGTCGGTGTTTGCTCTTTGCCGTGTACTCGCCCTGTATTTCATGCTCCGGGCCCCTGTAACATCCGGCATGAAGTGACTCTCTGCACCTTGGTCGTTCTTGCAGCAACAGTTTGACCTCCTCTGTCACTTGCTGACACAGCCTGGAACGTGGTTCAGGTTTCTGTAACTGCTCGTTCATGGTTTCATTGAGGACCAGTTATTTTTGCTGAAGGAGGGTTTTCTTTTTTCTTGGAGTGATTTTCACCGTGGGACTAGAGGTGCCAAAAAGCCCAAACCATGCTCTCTCTGCTTGAAGCATCTCAAGTAATCACCTGAATTTAAAAAATATATGAGGAACCAGAGTTGAAGCACTGAAAAGTTGAAATGCTCTTCTGGCAGCAGCTCTCTGCCTGCTTTTTGTGCTGCTTTCTGCTGGGGAAATCCCATTGCTCCCAGTTCTTTTATCTCTCCCGCGGTGTGAGATGTTGATGCTCTGCAGTTGTGTTCCTTGAAGCTTAAATGTCTCAAGGTTTGGCTTCTTTCGAACTTCTCCCAGGCTGAAATTGTTTCGCTCAGCTTCAAATTGCTCAAACCTTTGTCTCATTTGCAGTTGGATTCCTGCTTGCTGCCTGAGCAGATGGATGAGCTCTTGTCAAAGTCTGGGCACTCTTGAATATTCTTTTATACTTTTCACTGTTAGTCATTTCTTCAGAATTCCCTAAAGCAGGTCCAAGAAATTATATGGAAAATGTATTGTGTTGGTGCTGTTTGCATTGTCCAGTGAAGGGAGAGGGGTGGGTAGTTAGTTCAATGTTGAAAACACTGAAATAATCCTCTTTCTTTTCCTTTCCTGTTGCCTGTGCCCATCCTGTTCCTCCAAAGCTAATCCCCATTCCTCCTCCATGTCTTGCTTTGCTCTACTCATCCGGTTTTTTTAAAAGGTTTGAATGTTCTCCTGACCCAAAATGGTGGAGCTGACTTGCAGTGCAATCCTGCCTGAAGCAGTCTTGAAACCCAGAACAGCTGCTTTTATGGTAGAGCTTGTCACTGACTTATTTGGTGTAAGAATTATTTTATCTTTGCTTTAAACAACCAGAACAACACCACAAATCCCCATGCCCTGTGGTCATGCACTTGGATTTCTAGGAATGCTGCAGTGACCTTGGTGTAAAGATCTCCCATAATGATCTGCTTGGTGTGAAAGGTTGACAGCTTGTGTTTTGTGTAAATGCAATCAGTGGAAACTCTTAAGGGAAGTTTGTTTAGGTTCTTTCTGCCTGCCCAGGCTTGAGATACTTGGCTACTCACAGGTTCCAGGGATTTAGGAAGGCCATCTCATGAAAACCAGTCCTGTGCAGAGTGCTCAGTGGTCAGGTTTGCAGCTGAGAAAAGACACTTTGTGCTGGGACTTTCGAGTGTTGAGTCTGGCTGAGCTATGCAGGATGGGGTGGGCTTTGGTGGAGTTTGTCATGCTGAGGATGGGCCTCAAAGCACAAAGGTGGGATTGGCCAGATTGGATTATTTCTGGAATTGTGCCGCTTTGTGCCTCAGCTGACGCTGTCTGCTGGTTAAAGGAGTATTAATAGTGGCAAGTGTCACTGCCTCCTTGGAACATGTGATTTAAGGGAAAACTGAGGGGTGTTGTATGAGCCTGTTTGAAATGGGCAGGCTGTTTCACAGTCACTGGAGTACATGAATGCTTTCTGGTGGATTTTACAAAGCTCTTTTTTTCTTCCCAATTTGTAATCTCAGAGGGGAGGAGAGAGAATATCCCCTATAGGGTGGACCAGCACTCTTTCCTCCTTCTGTTACAGTTGTCCTGGAGAATGCTGCATTTGCTTTGGCTTTACCATATTCCACAGGACAGTATTTCTGACTATAAGATTCAATTCCTGGATGTTCTATATCCAGGCAAAGCCAGCTGTTCTCTGTAGCAGCAAGGGAACACTCCTTCCACTCACACAGTTCCTTTCATTCGGTGATCCCAGGGCTTTTCGCTATTTTCTGCTCCAAATCCTGGCCATAGTGAAATTAATTGATTGATGCACCAGGACAGAATTTCCGCTGTGCTGTTCAGCAATGCACATGGTTTCAGTTTATTTCCAGGCTGTTTAAATCCTGTAGGTCTGTGTCCATGCTCATATATTTGCCCAGGAATGGAGGAAACAAACCGTTCTGCTTATTCCAGTGGCTTGGCACTGGCTGTTTGTAAGGAATACTTTGTGCTTATGATATTTTTAAGCCAGCCCTTAACAACACTCACAGATTTTCACTTGTGTTCTAGCTGTGTCTAAAGACAGGAGAAAACCAGAGGAGAAAACTTAGATCTGTCTGATGCTCTAATCCATGTTTTCTGCTGTGAGACAGGGAACTGTGTTTCCTCATCCCTAAAACAGGAGCAGCTGGGATCCTTTTCACTGCAACTGAAGTGGAATTAGAGCGGTGGAAGAGCAAACCACTTGCACTTGCCTTGTAATCCTGTCTCTCACTGTTAGTATTGTGTTAGAAGTCTTTAAAATAATATTTTAATGTAATGTTTGTTAATACTATAAAGTAAAATTTAAAGCTGACTTGTTGACGTTGGTTTAAGAGCCTGTTGAGATGCACCGTTTAATTTTTTTCAATTGTTTTATCCCTGTCCATGGCAGAGAGTTGGAACTAGAAGATTTGTAGGGTTCTTTCCAACCCAGGCCATTCTAGGATTCAAGGACTGGGATTGGTGTTGGGCCAGACAGAGGCCATCTGCAATGGGGTTTTGCACCTCTTAGAGGTATGGCCTTGAGCAGGGGGAGTTTGTTAACTGCACCCTGTTCTTGTGAACTTGTTTCCAACCTACTTCTTGCCTTCTCAGTGTGGGCAAAGCTTCATGTCTCCCCACTCCAGGTTATCTTGACTGGATGATTTCAGCTCTGAGCTGCAGAATACCCTGAACTAATTGTTCTGGTAAATATGTTAATTGAATTGATTATGAACCTACTAATGACTTCGAATGAATTATCTTAAATTAAAGAAACCCAATTTTTTTTCCCTTCAGCAGATGAGTTAAAATGGGGGAATGAGATAGATTAGCTATTAGGGAGAAATTAATTTCTATAAGGGTGCTGAGGCCCTGGTATAGGCTGCCCAGAGAAGCTGTGGCTGCCCCATGCTTGGAAGCGTTCAAGACCAGGTTGGACGGGGCTTGGAGCAACGTGGTGTAGTGGAAGGTGTCCCTGCCCATGGCAGAGGGTGGAATGGGATGGGCTTTCAAGTCCCTTCCAACCCAAACCAATCTGTGATTCTGTGATAAATTGTATGCATATGGCTGGCAACTTCCCTAGAAACACTGTGGAGGGCTTGGAATGCAGAAGGGAGTGTGTAAGGTGTCAGTAGTGGGGGTTGCTTTGGTTTTTTTCCTCTTATTTTTTCCTCCAAGTTATCCTCTGAATAACTTGCTGGCACTGAGATTAAGAGCTACTGACACAGGGGTGTGTTTCAGGTTATTTTATTAACAGCTGCTTCCTCAGAAAAAGTGCTTATCTTCCAAGCAAAACTCTTTTGCCAGCTGTTTCATTCAGTGTAACCCTCAGGGCATGGTCTGGTTCAGTTCCCTGGATTTTTCCCTAGTGCAGAAGTGCAGGGGGTCACAAGACATTGCTGAAAGCCGATTAGGATCCCAAGAACGCTGTTGAAGCGCATTGATACGTGGGCAGTCTGTCAAGAATAGCTCCATGCACAGTGTTCCTTCCTTGTTCTTACTGAAACTGTAATTCTGCTTCAGCTTTTTGCCTGAAAGAAGCCACTTTCTTCTTTTCTGTCTCGGGTTCATGAAGCTCCTTGTTCTGTGCTGTGTGGTCATTCTCACCACAAGTGGTCCTCTCATTTCCCTGCATATTCTGCTTTGTACCTGGTAGTAATTGTGCTGTCCTATGGCTTTGTGAGTTAATAACTAATTCCTTAGTGATGCAAACCACTGGAGGCTTGGCAGCCAGAATAGTGCCAGCACCCTGCTCTACCACAGCAGTTCCTAGAGAAGTCCCTGTTAAACAAGGATGGTCATTATCCAAACTGATGCCTGGGATAGAGAGTTGTTTGTAGCTCCTTCCAGGGACTAGTGCCCAGTATGAGCCTTTTTAATTGTCATATAAGTCATGTAACAGTGTGTTTGAGCAGTTAATAATGAACCATTTGGGGTTTGTGCAAGTACTTGGAAATTTCTGGTTCTTTATAATTAGGACTTTTTTTTTTAAAAGCACAATACTGAGCTGCTTTTTTGTGTGGTTAACTGCAAAGCTATTGTAATGTAATCCCAGTTTGGAAGACTTAGATAAAATCTACCTAAAATTCTTGTCTTACGTTTCTAATCTTGGGGGGAAAGGAAACCACACTCTTTAGTTTCCTTCCCTGTATCTGTGCACAGTGGGGGAAGGCTCTGCTCTCTCCATCTGAGCTCTGTTATATGTGGTACCATCTGTAAAACACCTTCAGAGAATTTCTTATCATCATCTCAAAATTAAGGAAATCATGAAGCCCTGATCATCAGCCTTTTGGCTGTTGCAGCCTGATTTGGAGTTTGGCTGATTCCAGAGCCGTATTCTTGATAGGCTTAAAGGAGGGAAAAAAAAAAAATTAAATACAAAACTCTGTTCCAGTGAATGTGGCTTTGTGTTCTCATTCAAGTGGCTATAAAATGACGGGACACACTATAGGGAGTGTTGGCTCTTTTACTTGAGCTTGTGAATTCAGCTCTTCATGGCTGACAGAAGCAGGCAAATAGAGCTCCTCTTGTCATGTCATAATACAGAATATTGTGATGTTTTCCTTGTAGCATGAAGTGTCTCTTCTGTCTTGTTTGGGATGGAGGTGGCATTTAAGCCTCAAATACCAGGACAACTGCAGCGGGTCAGATCAAAGTCTGTGTAAGTGCTTCTCACGTGGCTGCAGGAGCTGCACATCTGCTGGGCACAGAGAGAGACATTGCTTGGGTATCCCTGCTTTTTGTTTCCAGGTCAAAAGCCCTGTGTACAGCTGGCAATAACATGCTTGAGAGCAAACACCTGTGGGGACAGTATAGGCACACATCTACCTCTGAAGGTTTTCCTTCCCTTGAAAAATATACGGCTTTGGAATTTCCATAACCCCGAGGATGTATCTTTGTCTCTATCAGTTCATGATTTTTCTGTCCAAGATCTCGATGCACTCCTTGAACATGCACAGGATCTCCAGTTCTTCAGCTTAATTATGTGTTGTGTGGGGAAATGTGTCCTTTTGGTTTGCTTTGAGTCTGCCTTGTGATTCCCCTTTGTTCTCGTGTGAGAAAAGGTGGTGAGCAATTATTTCACTGTCTTCTCTGTGCGTACTCTGCTTTTCCAGTCATCTATCTTCCAGGCCAGAGACTTAGGGCGCAGTGACTCTGCAGATTGAAATGCTTCTGTCCTTTGCTTGTCCCTGTTTTGCTTTGATCGTTTTCCAGTTCTGCTCCATGCCTGTGGAGGTGGAGAGGAGCAGAGCTACAGTCTGCTCAGGAAAGATCCTGTCTGGGTTTGTGTAACAGCACAGAGGTATGTTTTGTTCAGGATGATATTTGCTTTTCTTCAGGGTAGGCAACTTCCTGGAATTACAGGTCGTGTTTCCAATGGTTAATGGTCAGTTTGGAGCCCGTAATCTTGGAATTAGGCTAGGGATTTTCCGCACATGCGTAGTTTAATTTTTTCTCAACCAGGTAGACCAAGTGTCCTGTAAAGTTCAGCAGCTTTTTCTCACAAAGCTGTCCACTTAGTCAACTGCTGGTTTTATTACCCTGAATAGCTTAATATCATCAGTAAACTTGGTCACTATTATTCACTCCTCTTTCTAGATGTTTTATGAATTTATGGAGCCACAAATTCCACTGAAGCTCTGTGGGTTTTCAGTCCTTGGCATTACACCTGCACGGTGTGGCAGAGGGCGCTACCAAGGCTTTATTAGCTCTACAGCAATGAAGATTTTGAAACATTAAAGTGGAGTTCCCTCCTTTTCTAAAGAGTTTTGTGGCACTCATGCTAAGACTTCTTGCCTGAGTGATGGCTTAAGGTAACCAAAGTAATGAAATGGGGAAGAAGAAAAAAAATTCCCTGGTTGTTGAAGATCAGGAGAATTTTCTTTCTTCCAAATGACTGGAAAGGACTTGCGCTGTTTTGCTTGTGCTCCAAAGTCAGCCAGTCCAGTTCCAGTCTGTGTTGTGAGCCCAGTTGTCCTCCCATGGAATGTCACTGGGAATCCTCCCAGCTTGCTATGTCTCCTTTGTTCTAAACATTCGTGCATGTTCTCAGCTTTTCACCATTCTGTTTCCTGCCCTGTGGGACAAGAATCCCTATGTGAGAGTAATTATAAATGTTTGTGGGAATTGGGCTGATTTAGTCAGGCAATTAAATGTGATGTTTAAGCAAGAAGAGGTTTGTTCTTTGCAATTGATTGCATCAGTTTTAAAAGGTGCCTGTAAAGATGCTGGGGAACAGCAGTGTGCCTGAGGATATCCGACAGCTCGGACCACCTTGTGTAAACCCCGCGGTAGGGGAAAAGCCTTGGCCGTCTTCATGCCCTTCTTGTCCCAGGCTGGTTGCTCTGAAATGAAAATTAAGTGTCCAAGGCCATGTGTCTCTTCTTTGCTCCAGCTTTTTCAGTGATGTGAGTTTACCTCTTTAGGGTTCTGTGGATATTTGGGTTTGCTCTGTTAGATTTTGATCTGTAGAACACAAGGCCTGTCCTGCTCTGAGGAAGAATCACTTTTATTTCTATTATCTCCCGTCTTCCTTGGTGCTGAGCCCCATTAAGTGAATGGGAGGTAGGATGAAGGTGTCAGGCTATAACCAGATCACTATCTGATTTTTATCTCCTTTTCTAGACTAGGATGTAGCTTTTTTTGTAACCCTGATGGCTTTCTAATGCTGACAACAGGAAAAGCCACATTTGGTTTGTAAATACTGGAACTTGAGACTGCTTGTGGAGCATAATATACTAGTGATGCATCATCTATCATTTGTGCTGTGTCTGTTCCTTGAGCAGATCATGCTGGGAAGGCCACGGGCTGCAGTAACTCCTGATTTCTAAGGCAGTGATCTAAGATGTTTGCCTTGGAGACACGGGCACATGGAAATCCCGCTGGATTGTTCAAACAGCCAAGTGCAACATCATGGGCTGAGTGGGGCTGTTGAGGTGCTTGATCAGTGAGGGGGTGGGGGGGTGTGTGTGTATGTGTGTATCAAGGCCGGGATTTGATTACAGGCTCCCCAGAGAATGGTCATGGCCCCAAGGCTGGCAGAGCTCCAAGCAGCATTTGGACAACACTCTCTGGCACAGGGTGGGACTGTTGGGGTGTCCTGTGCAGGGCCAGGAGCTGGACTCAATGATCCTTGTGGGTCCAACTCAGGGTTTTCTTATGGGGTGTCTCAGCCTTTTAGGGAGTGATACTTCAAGTTCTGACGCTCCAATGAAGGAATTTCCTGCTGGTTCTTCTGTGGGCAGGCACTGGGCGAGTGATGCCTTTTGCTTGGAGGACCTTCTCCGGTTGAACCGGGACTGTGCCTGGTCTGGCTTGCCCAAGGGCTTTGGACTATGCTTCAGCTCAGGCAGGTCCCAACAAACCAGGGTTTGTGTGCTGCACATCTGGGAGCTGTACCCTGGCTTCTTCTCCAGGCCCTCCTTTGGCTTAGTCTGCTGTTTCTTTATCTGTGGTGTGACAAAAATCCTTACCTTTGCTGGGAGTGTTGATGCTGAACCTTGGTTGTTAATCGAGGTAAGAGCCTCTGAACGAATGGGCAGCGTTGTCTCTCACTGTCATCTTGTCAGGTACAAACTCTTGAGCCTTTTGTTGTTGGCTCCCTGCGGTGTGAATAGATAAGGTGATCTCTCCTTGCTCAGTTGGTGTTATCAGGACCTGGCTTCTGACATGGCTGCAGCCCCTAGGGACAGTGGTGATAGGACTGAAGTTGCTTTGAGTGGTGTGATTGGAAAGGGCTCCTGTTTGCATACTTGCCCTTTTTTGAGCTTGGTGTCAGCACAGGATTTGAGCCATGGCACATATCAGCTGTTTCCATGCCATGCTGCTCTTGCCCTTCCTGTTCCTGAGGGGTTTGATGGATGGGGATGAGTCTTAGCAGTTGTCTTTCTTGCTCCTCCCATGTGGATCAATAAGATGCAGCCTAAGTTTAATGAAAGTGCAGCCAAAGGGCATAAAACAATTCTGATGGAATCCCTTTGCTCTCCAGGGATTGCATCCCAGAGCAAGGCCCAGCGTGTGCGTGCGGATGCTGTTCTGCCTTCCGGGGCTGTTACATAGCTATGGGCTGTGACTTAGACTGTTCCACAGCCTGTGGATTCAGAGGACAATGAGCCATGAAGGACAAATGTTTGCAACCTGGTTGAGCCTTGCTGTGTGTTCTGGTAGATCCAGCTGGTGGTTGAATGCTCACTGTAACACCTCAAGGACCAAGATGTCTCAGACCCTTCTGCTCTGCTCAGGTGAGACCTTACCTGCAGTGCTGCATCCAGCTCTGGGGATTCCAGCATCAGAAGGATCTGGAGCTGCTGGAGCAAGTCCAGAGGAGGCCACGGAGATGCCCTGAGGGCTGGAGCCAGGCTGGGAGAGCTTGGGGGTGTTCACCTGGAGAAGAGAAGGCTCCAGGGAGACCTCAGAGGCCCTTCCAATGCCTAAAGGGGCTCCAAGAGAGCTGGAGAAGGACTTTGGTCAAGGGCCCGGAGGGACAGGACAGGGAAGAATGGCTTCCCACTGCCAGAGGGCCGGGTTAGATGGGGTATTGGGAAGAAATTCTTCCCTGTGAGGGTGGTGAGGCCCTGTCACGGAGTGCCCAGAGAAGCAGTGGCTGCCCCTGGATCCCTGGAATTGTTCAAGGCCAGGCCAGACAGGGCTTGGAAGAACCTGGTCTAGTGGAGGGTGTGCCTGCCCATGGCAAGATGAGCTTTCAGGTCCCTTCCAACCCAAACCAGTCTGGGATTCTGTGGTTTTGGATCAGGGATCCACCTCCTTCCATATCTAGCCACCTTTCCTTCATTCCCCTCTGTCTTGCTCCTTGAGGTAGCCCCTTGACTGAAGGGCAATGGGGACCTTTTGAGGACCCCCTTCCCCAGTCCAGGCTTGCAGCAGGTCTGAAGTGAAGATGTTCACTTTGGTCCCCTCTCTAGCTTGGGGGCATGGGGACATCTGCTCTAGCCTCTGTTCTGGCACACTGGTATTTAAGAGGGGATTTTCTGTGGGGTTGGCTCCTTGTTAGGTGCATGCAGGCCTTGGGAGCAGCATCACCTTCTCAGCAGGAAGAGGTGATTGATCAGGGTCCAGCTGCTCAGCTAATAGGGTGATGTGTACAGCAGGACCCTTGGCCACTGTCCCAGCCCGGGACACTGGCCCTGGAGATGCACAGGGGGTGATTGAACCCAGCAGCCAGCTTACCCCATGTCTGCATTTGGGAAGTGGCAGCATTAGCTCAGGCAGTTGCAGCTGCTTCCCAAAGGGATGCGTCACATTGCCATCTGTCCCTGTGTAACATAACATGCTGGCTGCTGAGCCAGGAACAGGGCTTGGCACCTTCCTTTGGATTTGTGGCTCTCCCTGCAGTGCTTGTTGTGCTACGTGTTTAGGCCTGGCTCTGCTTCCCATCCTAGCAGTTGGATTTTGCTGCGGTGCAGTGGCTTTTTTGGCAGTGGAAGCACCTGCAATAGACTTGGGCAGAGTTACAGGAAAAGAGGGGAATTAAATTGACTCGTGTTGGATAACTGTTCTTGATGAGAATGTGTGCCTTGATCCGATCCCTGTCCCCAGAAGACAGCAGAGGATCACGCTGTGCTCACTTTGAACCCTGCAGAGGAATTGGAGGTGAAACCTCCTTGGGTGCGTGGCTGAGAAGCCAAAGCCAGTGGTGTTGTTCTGAGCTGGAGGCCAGGCCTCCCTTTTTGGGACAGTTTCTGAGGATAGATGGCTGCACATGCTGTTGTCCCAGGATTGAAGCTGCTTGGGGATGGGCTCTCCCTGGATTTAGCAGTGGCAAAGGATGGGGTTTCCTGTAGCAGCCCGTGTGCTTGTGGCAGAGGTTGAATGAGCTGCCAAGATGGGGAGGTGCCTCCCACTACTGGGATAGCATGGGACCGTGGGGAGCAGGCAGGGGACTCTGTTGCTGCCCTTATTTCAGGGGATACAGCTCCAGGCAGAGCAGCTGATGTGCAGGAAGATATCCCGAGCTGAACCAAAGCTCCAGATTCAGAGCCCTGACAGCATGTCCTCTCTGAGTGAAGAGGGAAAATCTGCTGCAACTATGGATGCCTGCTGCAGGTGTGGCTTTGCTGTGAGAGTGAGATGGACTTGGCACCTCTTGGACTGGCTGGGTGGTGATGGACTCATTCCAGGGGAGCCAGAGCCCTGCAGCACCTGTCGTGCCCAGACTACAGGGACCTGCCTGTCCTCAAGGAAGAGGCAGAGCCAGGGAGGAGCATCAGCTCAGGGCCTCTGGCTGCTGACAGGTTTCATTTCTGAGGTGGTGTCTTGTGATCTGGGAATGACACTTCAAATACCTCATAACCCTTTGGGGAAGCCTGGACCAGCTTCTGTGAGAGCTTCTCTGTTAAACGCAAGCAGAACCCAGAAGAGATGGGCACGGGGTGCTGGGAACAGCAGAGGGGGTGGCAGCCCTTGGTGTCTGGGGGTATTTGGTGCTGTGCTGCCTCTCTGCTCTGGTGCAGATGTTTGGGCAGGGTGTTTCTGCAGTGCTGGAGGAATACTCAGGGCTGATAGGAGAAGTCAGTGGGAAATTCCTGTGAAGTTCTTGGTTTTTTAGTGAGATGCCATCAAGTAGTGTTAGAGGTATCAGCGAGGTTTTCTGCTGGGGGCTGAGACGGTTTCAGTCCCTGCAGACCAAGGCTGATGTCAGTGCTCCCTGGGTTTGAGCTCCAGCCTGCTTTGATGCCCACATGGGAGTTCAGGTGGAGTTTTTTCATAGAATCATGGAATAGTTTGGGTTGGAAGGGACCTTGAAGACCATCTCATTCCAATGCAGACACACCTTTCACTAGACCAGGCTGCTCCAAGCCCTGTCTGGCCTGGTCTTGGACACTTACAAAGATGACGCAGCCACTGCTTCTCTGGGCAACCTGTGCCAGGGCCTCACCACCCTCACAGGGAAGAATTTCTTCCCAATATCCCATCTAACCCTGCCCTCTGGCAGTGGGAAGCCATTCCTCCTTGTCCTGTCCCTCTAGGCCCTTGACCAAAGTCCTTCTCCAGCTCTCTTGGAGCCCCTTTAGGCACTGGAAGGGGCCTCAGAGGTCTCCCTGGATGAACACCCCCAGCTCTCCCAGCCTGTCTCCAGAGCAGAGGGGCTCCAGCCTTGAGAGTGTTTCCATGGCCTCCTCTGGACCTGCTCCAGCAGCTCCACATCCTTTTGAGATGTTGGAATCCCCAGAGCTGGATGCAGCTCTGTAGGTGGTGAATCACCTGAGATGAGAGAAAAAGGAGAATGAGGAGCTGTTGGACCTCAGCAATGTCACATCCCTGCAATGACTGGATGCAGTAGCACCACCTCTTCTGACAAGAACAATGCTCTTTCCCTGGCTTTGCTGGCTATGGGACAGGCTCCATGGGAGAGCCGTGTCTTGGAATGCTGATGTGTAACAGCAGTGAATAAAATTGCTCTCAGCTAATATGATCTCTGTTACTTCTTTTACAGGAACGCCAAGGCCGTGTCAAGTAAAAGGCAATTCCTCCCCCACAGACTGCAGCAGAGATTGCATCCCAGCTGTCTTTCAGAGAGAGAAAGGAGCAAGAGTATCCCAGAGAGAATTAGGACTTTTTTTTTCTTAATTCCTTTGACTTCAAAAAGACTTTTACGAACTTCCAGTTTTAAAAAAAAAAAGTATTGGAATATCACAAGACATAGGACTAAAAAAACAAAAACAACAGCAAAAAAAATCCCTTCTAGGTAGTGTAGAGGTAAAACCTGTCCCCTTTCTTTTGGCTTTGGTTGTGATTTCAGAGCATACACTTTGTTTTTTTGTCTTTTTACTATGGTTTTTGGATTTTCAAGTCCATAAGTGGCATATGCCTTTTTTTTCTCTTAATTTTTGAATCCCGCCATTTCCCCTCCTTCCACCCTGTTGCGCCTCCTTCCCTGGTTTTGACATTTGCACTTGGAACACTGAATTGTAACATCCACCATGCAAAGTGGAGTAATTTTATTTTTCTTTCTTTTGCCGGACTGGAAGAGGAGGAGTTCTATGAGGAAGTTGGGGGTTTGGCCTAAGAAGAATTGAACGGAAAATTGTCCACGAGGTTATGTCTTAGAGGTGGTTCATTTTTCTCTGACCCTTTGTTACTCAAAAGTCAAGTACTAGGAGTCCTAAGAAATGTTCTGTTCTTGTGCATTATTATATGGATTTAAAGATTAAGTCTGGATGAATTTCATTTTTTGAAAGCTGAGAACAGTGGTAAAAACTTTTTTTGTTTACAGGAAAATGAATTTTGGACAATAAAAAGCCCAAAACCAACAAACCAAGGAAGAAATATTGTAAAATGTGTAGTGACTATGTTTCGGTTTCTTGTTAAGCCAGTGAGGAATGGGCGTTGCCTTTCTTTTCACCATTAATCACTTCTCAATAATAAATGTGAGATCCTGTTGAGCATCACTGTTGTCTCCTGCTCCCTTCCCTGTGCTGTCAGCTCCTTCGATTCCAACTATTGGAAAAATACCTGAAGAGAAGGAGGGGAGAGGTGATGTCCCTTGGGTTTGATTCAGCATGCTCTCACATGGGCATCCCCAGCTCAATCCTGGGGCTGTTCCCAGCCCTTTAGGATCATTGTGGCCCCGTGGTGTGGCCTGGCTCCAGGTGCGAAGGGCAGTGCCCACCTGGCCTTGCTCTCAGGATTCCTTCCCATGTCATGGGTAAGTTGGGGATGATCCAGCTCCTTCCAGGTGTGGGAAATGCAGACACCTCACAGCCCACTACTCATTGTCAAGAAAATTTTAAAAATCCTCCCTCTTCCTCTTGTCTCATCAAGGACCCTGCTGCTCATTTTTGGTGGACTCCACCTCTGTTCAGCCACCCGTTGCTCTAGGAGCTGACCAACTGTCAGATCCTCTCTACTCTGACAAGTGCTGCTCCAGAAACGACGTCAGGTGTCCTGGGCGCACAGGCACTGTTAGGGCCCCCAAGTGCCAGCAGACTTGCTGAAGGAACTTGTTACATGTGTGATGGAATAAACCCTTACCAGCCACCTTTGCCCTCACTTTGCACTGGGGAAGGGGCTAAAGAGGGAGCCCTGGGTAAGAGGTGATGCGGAGATGGTGTCATTTGGGGCACCCCAATGTCACTGGGAGAGTGAAGATGCAGTGGAGAAGGTGAGTAGCTTATGAGAGGGATTAGGTGGGGTCCTCCCAAAAATGGGAGGTTACAGCCCAAAAATGCTTGGAAGTTTAGGGAGTGTGTTTGTGCAAAAAAATATAAAACCCCGTAGCTTTTGTTATCTTTTTATATGTATATATATTATAATTTTTATTAAAATTGATTTCAAAATACAACCCTGTATGTACTGTATTGTATACAGGATCTTGGACAATAAGAAATTTTAAATATAGATCTATAGGGTTCAAAAATGCAAATATAATTTTTGTCTCTATAAATTAAGCAATAAAGGTCTTGAAAATGGAAGAAAATACGGTATCTATGAAGGCAATAGTAACAGCTTAGTGTGTTCAGAGTTTTTCTCAGTGTAACAGAGCGTGAGATTGCAGCTGGTACTTAGGTCGCTGCTGCCACCTGGTGACAAGAAGGACGTCCTGCAGCCGCTCGGTGAGGCTATGCCACACTCAAAATGGCGGCTTGGGTACGGCTGACGCCGTCCTTCCCAAGATGGGGGGTAACACGCATGCGCTTTAGGGAAGGCCGAAACAGCCCATCGGCAGGACCTTTCTCCTCACAAAGGCGTCTTCCCGCCTGCCTGAGCCCGACCCCGACTCCGCTCTTGCAGCACGATCCTGCGCGGCACTTTGCGGTGTGGGAATACGGATGGTGCAAGAGCAGAGCCGCCGTCAGAGTCAGGGTTGAGTTCAGGCAACGGAATTGACGCTTCTTTTAGGAGCGGGAGTTTTTGCCATACCACACAAAAGATGGCGGCCTAGCCCGAAGTGGCTTCTGCCAGATCCCAAGATGGCGAGGAGGGGCGAAAAACACGTGATGCCACACCAAAGAGGGAAGCTCAGCACGCTGATTTTTTTTGTCCTTCCAAAGATGGCGGCATCACGCGCGTGCACGTTTGGGTAAGGACCAAACATGGTGCCGCAGA
>VZRV01000877.1:0-39984 GCA_013398115.1 Falcunculus frontatus
AAGGTTTCCTTAGCAGTTGTTGAGATTACAAACTAATGAACTGTGCAGGGACAGGACGAGCATGGAACAGGGTGGGGGAAGAACAAGGTCTGGAAAACAGGACCTGGAAGGTGAGAGAGGAAAAGAAAAAGTAAAAGAAAAAGACTAAATTCTAACTCAGCTGGGGCTGATCTTAAATGTAATAGGGGGAAATTGCAACAAGAGGAGACTTGTTTATAGCAGCAAAATAACGGGATAAATTCACTACAGAAACTGAGAAATCTTTATCAGCAGCAGCTCTCTGCAAAGAGGTTACGCATCCAATCCTCATTGCAAAGCCAGGCACAGGGAGTTGGGCCAGACAACCTCCCCAGGTTGATCCCAAACCTATTTTCAAAAAACTGCACAGATATATAATTATGCATTAACATGGTAAAGTTTTCTTTTCAGCTTACCAGGCTTTTAGATGCCTCAGATTGAGATGCAAACCCGGCTCCTACCACTTTGCTATGCTCGGAGTCTCCCCCTTTCCCCGACCCAATCTCTTGAGCAACCAACAGCTCGTAAGGAGCCGGCCAAGCCAGGGGTTTTTTCACAGCTTGTTTCAGGCAGAGGGAAGGAGAAAGGAGGGGGAAAAAAAAAAAAAAAGGGGACAAAAAGGAGGCTGTCCTGAAAAGTGCAGCCTGGCAACCTCCAGACAATAAAACACAAAGCACACAGACAGTGCCTTGAAAGTGGGGGGCTCACAAGCCTCTCCACGGGGCTGGTGGGGAGTAGCTCTTTTCATACGTCTCACAACAGCCTCATCCCCGGTGTAGATTGTTTTTCTCCACAAAATCCATAGGCAGCACAATCTACATGCTTGCATAGAAAATTCCTAAGCAATTGCCTAAAAAAACAGGCAGGGATGGGGACATTTCTGGCTTACAGACCCAGCTTAGGTGAGCTGGCTTAGGAAAGATATATGTATCTATATAAATAAATCTATCTATCCATGAAGATATGTAGGTCTGGTCAAAACCAGACCTGTACATATAGTAAAATAAAATAAATTCACAAATAAAATAGCTCCAAACCTTTAAAAACCCAAAATTACTGAGCAAAATTGACTGTTTTTTCTCTCTTAAAATTGTCTGGTTTTTAACCAGTTAACACAAGCACCAGTCATACACTTTCCTGCCCCTGCTCACAGGGCAGGTGATTGGCTGCTTTGCAGGAATAGAAGTCATCTCCAACACTGTTTGTCTTGTAGGAAAACCAGGACATTTGCACAGCATTGCTCCCCTTATCTCACAACATTTTTGTGATAAGCTCTGAGGGCAGACCTCAGGTGCTCAAAATACCTCCCCGACAAAAACCATTGCACAGTCAAGAGTCACAGAACACATCCCACCTACCACAGAGCCATGTGCCAAGGGGAAGCAGGAGGAAGAGGTAGGTGTTTCGGGAATGGTAACAGCTCCTTGGATGATCCACGGTCACACATAGCGCAGGGAGATGAGCTGGGGTGACCCAGTACTGGCAGTGCCCTCACCAACAGGGCCTCTCTAGAAGAATTTGAGGTTGGGTCCTCACAAAAATCTCCATCAACACTCTCCAGGGCAGCAAGGGCACAGAGGAGCTTCAGGTCCATCCAGAACCAGCAGAAACAGAACAAAAACCAAGACTATAACATAGCCTAAAAAACCCATCTAGTCTCAAGGCTGAGCTTAAATAGGCTCCTGAGCCGTGGGCGTGACTGGAGACCACAGGTGAGGCTCCTTAGGGTCATTAAAACCCATTAGGGCCCTCAGGTGCTCATTGGACACACCTGGAGCCTCTTGACCAGTATGTCCTACACAGCCCCAGGAAATCTATCTGTTCAGGGATTTTGGAAACTTCCGGGTACCAGCAGTACAATTATGTGGGAACTGCTCATTCCCCTTCAGTTTTTCTCTTAGAGGGAAGGATTGATGGAGCTTGTTGGCAGAGTCAGTGCTTTCCCTACCACTGCAATGGCAAAAAGGGAAGTGACAAGGCAGGAAAAGATGCTGGGGTAGGACTTTTGGAGCTGAAGGCCACTTTGGAGAGAAGAAAATTGAGGTTTGCAGGCTCTGATGCAACAGCCCCTGTTGCTTCCATCCAGGCGAGTTCAGCCTGCAGGCAGGCTGGTGACCCTTTGCCAAAGTCCATCCTGACATCACACCGCGCTGGCAAGGTCCCTACGTGCCTCTCTGACCTGGTCACGGTGACCTGGTCACACCAACTGCCCCTGCTCTGCCCTGCCCATGGGTTTTGGAGCTGCCACATCAGGCCCCACAGCCGGAATCCCCCATGGTGATCCATCAGCCAGCCAGTGGGTCCCTCCACTGGACAGAAACGGGAGATCTCGTTTCCTTTGGATGATACACAAGGGGCTGGAGGAGCACTCAAGATTCCAGCAGCACTGATTTTAGGACCGTGCATCTGTCCATAGGTGTCCAAAGTTCCATAAGGCATCTTTCCAAGAGCATGGCAACCCCAGATGGATATGGGAAGAATGCTTCACAAAGTTTTATAACTCCCTCTGGTTTCTTCTGCTTTACTCTTTTTCACGGAATCTCCCGGAGACAGAAGGAAGAACCAGGTTTGGAGAAAGAGAAACCAGGTTTTCTCTCATTTTCCATATCCTAGTCCTGGAAAGTGTTGGCAGCCAAGCTCAAATAACCAACCTGCCAAAGTTCAGTTCCCCTTTGTGGCCTCCTTATCAGCAGGTTTTTTTCACAGGCTGTTTCTGTTTGCCTTTCCTCTCCAGGAGTTGTATTGAGCTGCAGCCAGCAAACATTCCAAGACCTTGCCTTCAGGGCTTAGACCCTCCAGGGCTTAGACCACAACCACTTCACTCTGAAATATTTCATTTTTCCCCACCCTGGATAAAGAACTAAAACCTCCTGTGTCCAGCAGGACTTTCATCCTCTGGTGTGCTTTGCTCTCACATTGCACTGCAGAGCACAAATCCCCCAGAGCCATAGAATGTGTTGGAAGGAACCTTGAAAATCATCCAGTTCCAACCCCCTGCCATGGGCAGGGACTCTTTCCACTATCCCAGGTTGCTCCAAGCCCCGTCCAACCCGGCCTCGGACACTTCCAGGGGTCCAGGGGCAGCCACACCTTCTCTGGGCCATGGGCTTCTCTGCCCATGACAGGGGTTTGAAAGAAAATGGTCTTTAAGGTCCTTTCCAACTCAAACCATTCTATGATTCTAAAAAAGCTAAATGAAAATACTAAAGAGAAGTAAATTTTTCAAGCTAAAAATGGGGTATTTGTCCATAAAGACCATCAGAAGACCAAGTGAAGACACCACATATGGGAAACCTATAACTGGAGTTTTCCCAGGTTGCTGTCAGCTGGATCTGCCCTGATTTTCTGATCACAGCAGTGGCCCAAAAGCCCAGTGGTGATGCAGAGCTGGAAGACGTCCCCTCGAGAGTACCAAAACGCCAAAGTCTTGGGGGTTTGGTCCCACTGTAACATGTAGATCACTTCCAGAATGACAAGTGAAGTGCCCCCCATCTCCCACTCTCCCATTCTTTTTAGCAAAAAGCCTTCCCAGGACCCTGAGCTGCATCACCATCACTTTGGTGTCTTTAGAAAACAATTAAACTCAGCAATCACAAAGTTCATGCATTAAAAAGAAAAAACCCCACTGTATGGTTAGTGGGCCAAGGAATTTAGAAATGGATCTCCTAAGCCCTTTCCCGTTTCCTTTTGGGGGTAACAGTGCTCACGGTCTCACCCGCCAGCAGGCGTTCCCCGTCCCCTCCAGCCTGGCCCTTTAAGTAACTTGAGCCTCTGGGATGCAAATCCCAGTCTCCAACTAAAAGGATGGAAAAGCTGTTTCCCCTCCTTCCCCCTTCTCGGTCTTTTCTTTTGAAAGCAATTATCTTCTATCGAATGAGAGAGAGATCACCAAAGGACAGAGCAGCTTTCTGAGCATCCTCCTCCCAAATCAAGACAAACGGGCAATTTCTCCACCCCTCAATGCTTCTGGCAGTTTTGGGTTTTTTCCGGCTTTCCTCCCCTCTCGTCAGCCTTTGGCAAACCTTAGCTGATTTCCAAACCCTCCGTGGCTGCTGGGGGTTGGTACAAAGGTTTAATTATTTGCCTTTTCTTGGGTGAGGCGGGGATAGGGAGAAGGTCGAGCCCCATCGCCTGACACTCCTAATCTTGCCCACTTTTGTTGTACAGTCCCTCTCTCCCACCCCCCTTCCTTCCCTGTCTCCCGTCCAACTCCCAGAGCCCACCATGAATCCACAGGCAGTTTGGAGCTGCTTTTGCTTTCTTTGTTTTTCCTTCCTGAGGGCAGCAAAAGGTAAGAGAGACTTTGGGCTGATTTGGGTTCAGTGACACGATGGGGTCTGGATGCTCGGAGAGGTGAGATGCTCATCCCAGCCCTTACCTTCCCAGTCTACAGCCAAGCAGGGAACAGGGACTGGTAAACAGCAAGCAGCACGAACATCTCCTGAGGTCAGGGAAATTTTGGGGATTGTGGAAGTCCTTCCTGGGAGGTGAGGAAAACCAGAGAGCTGGTGCTTTTTAAACTGCACACAATGCATAATTATACAAACTCTTCAGTCTGTCTCACAGAGGAAAGCCCCAGGGATTGAGCTGGATTTCCATTGACTCATTTGTTGTTAAAAGCAGCAAAGCTATAAAACATTTCAGAAGCCCCGCAAGTGCATCAAATCTGCAGGAGAATTAAAAGTGACTTCAGGAAATAGATCTGACAGGTTTTGTCACGGCAAAGGCAACCCTCCTCCCTTCAATCACACTTGTATATGAGCATGAGAAGGGACTCTAAATAATTCTGGAGAAATAAGATTGCAGCAGGGTGTTTTGATCTAAAGCTGTCCCACCAACTTCATTTTGCCTGAGCACAGTGATTTAATTAAGAGTTAGAAGTTCTGATGGAAAACTCAGAATATGAATAATTCAGCTTCTTTTCTCCCCTAAGAATGTTGACTGTGCCCCAGTTAATGCCCAGTGCTAAAAAGGCACTGGAGATATCCCTCCTGTCTGTGGCATGCTCAGGAAACTTCCCTTTAGGATTAAAGTGCGTTTCTTCGGCATTTGTAAAAGTCCTGAAATCCCCAAGCAGAGCCCCTGCTCCAGCCATCATTTTTAGGGCAGGGCTGGAAACATGAGCAGGAATCAGCTGTCAGCCTGGAGAACAACCAAATATCCAAACCACAGGCATGAATAATTCCCCATGAAAACCTTCCCATCCTCTAGACTTCCAGTCCCAGGAGGTGGAGTGATGCACAGGTCACGAGCACCCCTGCAAGTCCAGGTGCCCTCTAGGATGGAGGCTGCTGGGTGCAGAAAGCGGAGGTGATCCATGACTGCTTACCTTCAACATCTCCATCTTTCCACAGGGAATTTGCAGCCACTCTCTTTCCAGCCCAGGACCCTGTATCAGTACCGGTACACCCTACGTGTCCAGCTGGACCACACATCCACACCACCCCCGTGGGGAGCCTGGCTGCAGGCTGAGGCATTAATACATCTGCACCGGCTCTGGAGGGACCGAGGTGGGGAAGAGCTGCTCCAGGTGCAGGTGGGTGGGGTGGATCAGCCATCACAGCTGGGTATTCCTGCTGGGAACACCCCAGGAGGTGCAACCCCTTCCCTTTCTAGCCCATGCTTGCTGGAAAATGGCCTCTCTGACCAAATCCATCGCCTGCAGGTAAAATACACACCACCTTTAGAGCAGACATGCTTGGTCACTTCTTTCTGCCATCTTCTGCTGTCTTAGATCCAAGACCTGAAGGCCCAACACCAGCCAGAAAAGGAGAGGAACCAGAACAGCACCGGAGGTCCCCCTGTAGAGATTGCACTGAGCCAGGAGGCACAGGCAGAGTTCCAGCAGCCAGTGTTCATCTTCTGGAACAGTGGAAAGGTCAGCTGGACACCTCCCGGGCTTGTTCACGCCCTCTGCAAAGCACTCCTGTCCTCATCCTAAATTTTCTCAGCTATGAAGCCCATAGGAGCTCCTGCTCCACCTCTGATTTCAGAGCAGAAGGAACTGGACAGAGTGGCTAATGTAGGACCCTACATGGAGTCCCCTTGTAAAAAAGGACTCAGCTGGAGCTGCAGAATCTCGTGTTAAAAGCTCTTCAGTCCTAACCATGGGATATAAGCTCCTTTCCGACCTTCTCCTCTAAGGGTGGGAAGGAAAGGGAAATTTTGTGTGCTTGCATCCACAGACCTCATGCTATTGAAGGATAAGGTCCTCCTTGAGAAAATTCCTCAGGTGTCTTCAGGGTGTTCTCAGTTTCCCTTTTGTCAGGGAAGGCAACAGAGAGCCTTCAAGGACCGCAGAGACGTCCCCTCAGCCAGGCATCACCTCCTGCCCCCCCCCCCAGGTCAAAGCTTTCTACGGGAATGAAGCGGAAAACATCCTGATCTCCAACCTGAAACGAGGCATAATCAGTCTGTTCCAGCTTCAGCCCCTTGCTGGCACCACAGTGGAGGTAGGTCCAGAGCTGGGGCCACATCTGCCCAATATCCGGGGATGTGTCTGGAGAGCTGGCGCTGAAGGCTAGCCAGCCCATGAGCTTTGGCAGAGGAGGCAAAATTCGGGATAAGCAACATGGGCTCTGCAACTCCAACCAGGCTGTGAGCAAGGATGACTACTGGAAAGGCAGAAGACTTAAAATAAAATAACCTAATATTCAGCAATAGGCACCCTTACAAAATCACAGCCTCTCCCTTGACAGTAGGAACAGCGTTCTTGCCAAGCAGGATTTGCTTTGCCAGCAGCCAGCTGGAATGACCTGTGAACAACATGAAATAACCTAAGAACCCCAAATGCAGTCACAGAGGTGCTGCTGCTGGTGGTGTTAGCCTGAATTTACAAAGACACCCAGATGGACTTGGAGCTGTCCAACAGCTCCCCCCACCACCCCGCTCTGATTTGACCCACTTTCTAGATTTTTTATACTTTTCTATTTATTAGGTTGGCCTTTGTGTCTGTCCTCTCCGCAGATCAGTTAATACCCATGGTCACTCCCGTTTGTGTTTCAGGAAGATGCTTCTGGAAGCTGCCAAGTCACCTACACCGTGTCCAACCATTCCATCACCAAGACCAAAAATCTCCTCAGCTGCTCAAAGCCAAAGTCTGGATTCACCTCCATAAACAAAGCAAGTCCATTGCTCTCACTGGGNTTGAGTACAGCAGGGCCATCCCTGAAATCTTTTTGCAGGTGGGCTTGTATTCCCATTCCCAGCTGGCTTCAGCCTTCTGCACCAGCTTGGGATGGGACTCTTAGACCCATCCTCAAAGTGGGATGCACCAACATCCCTCAGGAGGATCTTGTGGTGTCAAGGTGGGTAGGAGCAGTAAAGGTGCTCTGGGTCATCCCACCCACACTCCTGTTATCACTTCTGACCTGTCAGCTGATCCTGTTTGGGAAGATGGAGATACAGGGATGTTTTCTGGGTCTCAGACTCATTGGATTGGGGATTATTTTGACAGGACTCCGGTTTTGCTTAAAGCAGTAGCCTGTGTTTAGCCTTGACATAAACAGATGAAATCCTGGGGGTCTTAAATTTTGGTTATGGTGGGTATAACTGCATTAAGGGTTTTTAAAAAACATACAAATTCTCCTGAATTCAATATAAAAATGGACATCCCCATGGAGACCCCACAGGCCCTGGCAGAGGTCTCAATACCACCTTGTACAAGTCCCTGTGTCACCACTATGTCTACCTGCATCAGACACAGGTGAGAGCATCTGCTTGCCGTGGTCCTCGCCCAGTGTTGCCTTCTCCCACCTCTGGGAAGAAGGTGGGCTCTTCTGGATTTTACTTTCCTACATTTTGCAAGTGAAGTAGGTGACTTTGTGGACTGGAAAGTTCTTTTTCTCCTAATGGAAAGAGAGAAATCTCCTGGGGAAATGGGAAGGGAGAAAAAGTTTGCATTTTTTTTCTCCTTGCTCTTCCAAGATTTTTGGAGTCGAGTGGCAGCCCTCCAGCAGAAGCCAGATTGTGGTGAAAGGCAACCTCCTCCAGTCGGTCCTGGCAGAGGAAAGCCATGTGGTGGCTCCAGCCCTGAGATCCCACTCTGGCATCAAAATCAGTTCAAGGTGAGTGATGATCCCAGCCATGAGCAAAGATGTAAATCACAATACTTTCCATTAATTATTTCTCTCTTCACAGGCAGCAGCTCCAGCTGGTGTCTCCTGCAATGCCCGGGCCAGCAGAGGTGTCTGGACAAAGCCTTGAGGATGTGCTGGCCGACACGGATGCACAGCCCCAGCTCCTGGGCATGGCCAGCCTGCCCTTCAGGAGGGTCTGCACCCACTGCCCATCGGTCAGTGATGCTACCAACCCCCAAAACTCACCAGGGGCTCTCCCCCAAGCTGAACACTTGTGGGATTTGGAGTTAAACCCCAGTGGTGCTTTTGGAGGGGCCAGTTACTGCTGCTTTGGCGTAAACATCATCCCGTGGTAACAGGGGAAAAGAGGCTGAATCCCACCTAACAAACATCACCTTTGCAGCTGAGAGCCTTCCTGAAGGCTTTTGACAGACAGAGAATCAAAACAGACACCTGGAAGGTGGCGACAGCCTGGCAGTTCCAGAGGTTCATCCAGATGCTGCGCAGCGCCAAGAAGAGGGATGTCCTGCAGCTGCTGAGGAGAGCGCCTGAGGAGATGCGGTGAGAATCCCTGGAATCATCTCTCCAAAGTTCTGAGCACTGGACAAGACAACCAGGATCATTTGGTGCTGCTCCATGCACCACCCCTGGTCCAGGCAGCCATCCTGACTAGTGGCAGTGTTCTCTGGCTTCTCCTAATGCCCATCCTGTCCAAGCACTGCATGGTTTTTGTGGGCCATACCACTGATGAATTCCCTCTTCCTGCTCCAGCTCCTTCCTCGTAGAGGCAGCAGTGGCCACAGAGTCGGTAGCTTCCTTGGCAGCGCTCTCAGACTTCCTGGATTTCAGCAAGGAGCCCAAGTCCCTCCTGGAGAAGTTTCTCTACACAGCAGCTTTCTCTCCCCGGCCTTCCGGAGAGCTTCTCCATCTTGTCTTAGTAAGTACGGACATCTCTCTCTCTTCCCAGAAGGTCCTGTGTCTGGGATGGATCCACACACCATGGAAAAAGGAAAATGTTCCTGTAGAAATTGGTTTTCCTGCTCATGGGATTGTTTTATGTGCATTTAATGGGACACTGGTGATGGGAGTAGATGCTCCTCAGAGGAAGAGAATTCAGCAGAAAATGCTTTATATCAGTGCACTAGAGAAAATAAAATCTTAATTTAGAGCCACAGCATTTTTTTCCAATTAAATCGTGCATGGCCTCCTTCAAAGCAGGTAAGAGCTAGTTTTTCCTTACTTGCTTAAGAAACACTTTGAGATAAGAGGTAAAGCATACTCCTTCTCCTTTTTTTTTCCTCATTTATTTTTTCCTGCTTCCTATTACCCCTTTCTTGATGCCCAGGACAAGCTGGATGGGAAGCAGCTGGCACCTGAGACCTGGGAGACAGGGATAGTTGCCGTGGGCTCTCTGGTGGGAAAACTGTGCCAGCAGAAGCTCTGTGGGTTGCAGGTGGGTCCTCTGCAATCACTCACAATTGGCTTTCTGGGACCCAGTTCCAGGGGTGCCCAGAATATCTCCTGTCCCTCACCTCCCTGTCCTCCTGCAAATCCCGAGCAGGTGGTGGAGCGTGGGGTGGAAACCATCCTCAGGGGGCTCAGAGGTGCCGAGGAGGAGCCCGAGGTGGTCATTTACCTGCTGGCCCTGGGGAATGCGATGCTCCCCGAGACCATCCCCACTCTCCTGCACCACGCCGAGGACGGTCCCACTGCTGTCACCGCTGCGGCCACCTCTGCCCTGCAGCGATTCCCCGCTCCCCACATCTCCAGCAAGGTAGGAAAGGAAGTTGCTTAGGCTTGGCGCTCCCCTCCCCACTCAAAGCCAAGCTGCTGGGGTGCATCGCCACTCTTTTAATTACCCCTTCTCATCAGGTGAAGCGAGTTATGAGGAGGATTTTCCACCAGAAGAGAAAGAGTTATGACAAAACCTGTCGCCTGGCAGCTGCAGAAATCCTCCTGGATAACCGCCCCTCGCCCATGGATGTCATCAACATCCTGCTGGCCACCAGAGAGATGGAGACAGAGACGGCCACGTTCCTGCTGCTGAAAGTCCAGAACAGCCTGCGTGACCACCACCACCTGGCAAGGTGGGGCTGGAGGGGATGGTGGCATTTTTTCCTCTGCTCTATATCACCTTTTTCTCCTCCTCCTCCACAATCCAGCTGTGGGTTTTGGACCAACGTGTCTTTAAAATGCGCTAGCATCACATCTTGGGGGCTGCCTGGGCATTCCTGGAGTAACAAAAGGGATGCAGGTGCCACATAGCCAGGCAAAACCTGACATTCCTTGTCATCCTGCCTCACAGCAGCGGGACCCAGGCTTGTGGTTTCAGCAGAGTCCTTGGAGGCCAAAGCTGTGGCTCCCAGGGCAGTGCAAAATTTGTATCTGCATTAATCTTCCTGTCTGCACAAAACAAACCGAGCACTCACATTTTCCAGAGCTAAGAAAAAGCTGCACAAAAATATCTGCCTGGTTTATCCTAATGAGCCAGAGGAAAGGGAAATTCCAGGGTAGCCCATGTCTGATGCTTTCACTTTTTGCTCACACTGCTCTGGGCAGTCAGCAACCGTGAGAAATACTTTGGCAAATTATATTTCTTTCTGTAGTTACCACTGACCTTTTCCCTTTCCTTCCTCCCAGTGCTGACACATCCTTTCCCCCTCTTTTCCAGGAACATAATGAAAGACATCATGGGAGACCCGCAGATAAATAATTACAACTTCTTCTCTAAAGTTGGCATCTCCTCTTCTTTCTCAGGACCTCTGACAGGTAACAGCACAGAGGACACTGATCCCATGTCCCCTCAGATGGTTAAAGGATGGGTTGGTAGGAAAAGGCAGCTTCCAGAAGAGGATTCAGGCCTATAGAATGGCCCAAAATCTCAGAGAGGTTTCTGAGAATGTCCTCCAGCACCAGCTGGCTGCCACCACCTGGGATATGAACATACCCTTCTCTAACACATACTTTTCCCAAATCCTGCTAATTTGAAAGAGGAGCTTCAGCTGGAGATGAAACCAACAGTAGACTGTTGGTGGGAGTTTCTGTGCTTCCCCTGATAAGTCAAGATATTTCACTCCATTCCTCAATTTCTTTCGTATTTTCAATAAGATCTTCAAAGAGGAGGATTCTTGTACTGAATTTAAAAGAAAGAATCAAACTTCAGAGAGTGCAAAAAGCAGCACTTCCTAAATATCTGCTTAATTCTTCGTCCCTCAGCTCTCATTTCTGTCCCTCAGCTCTCATTTCTGTCCCTCTTCAAATTACCTCAGTCTGGCCTTGCAGAGGGTCAGTGAAGGTGGAATAGCCACGGAGGAAAAAAAACAGCCTTGTAATGCTGAATTCTTTGAGTATTGCAAGAATGGAAGGAGAAGATGCAGAATGGTACCATAGGTTTGGGTTGGAAGGAACCTTAAAGATCATCCTGTAACAACCCCCTTCCACCAGACACCCAGGGGTGCTCACGGGCATCTCTCTGCCTTTCAGTCACCCAGGACCTGATTTCCACTTTCGGGCTGGACCTGCTGTTTTTGGAGGGTGGATTCCTGAGGAAGAGCGTCTCCGACTTCTCCCTGCTCAGCCACGGCCAGTGGCTTCGCGCAGCTCAGGTGCCAGCGGGAGAGGGACTGGGGGCTGGACGGGGGTGACAACACCAACCCAGTGGTGCCACTGCTGTCCCCGTGTCCCCTCTTAACCTCCTCGTGGTGCTTCACCTCCACATTCAGCACATCCTGTATCAGAAATAGGCAAATTCCCAAATCACCAGTATGGAACCAGCCACTCCTGCTGTGGAGAAGGGAGCCCCCTGCTCCCCAAAAAACAGAGGATGCAACACTGATACCTCGGGGTGCTCAGAAATGGCTTGGATGCCTCATCCAAGTCACTCCATTGCTGATGTCCTGCTCCAAAGAGTGCCTCCGCTTCTGCCTTCCAGGTCACCTTTGAAGCACAAGGGATGGAGTCAATGATGGGAGAAAAGCTCTCAGAAGGGGAAGAGGAGCCAGAGCTCATGGCTGGGATGTCGGCCACCTTCTTCGATGTCCAGTTGCGGCCAGTCGTCTTCTTCCAGGGCTACACAGATCTCATGGCCAAGGTCCTGCTGAGCAATGGAGAGCCTACCAGTGTGGTCAAAGGGAACCTCCTGCTGATGGACCATCACCAGGTACCGGCTGGGGAGGAAGCAGTGACCTGTCTCCATGCCACATCCCAGTGAATCCAATAAAACGAGCTTGTGGATGTTACGCACCACAGATACAGACCTAAGAGTGAGGTGGCACAGCCAGATGTGTCTTGGGGTTGGTAAAGCAGTGGGACGGCTTGCTCTGACATGGGAGACCCGTGGCTGGAATTGCTCCCATGCAGGCCCAGCTGCAGGGTTGGGACAAACATTCCCAGCAGCCACAAGTCACTGCCGGTGTCAGCCACTCATCCAAGAGCAGTGCCCGGTCACAGGAAGCTCTGCCTTTTCCATCTTCCAGGTCATTCCTCTGCAGTCTGGCCTCCAAGTGACTGTCAAACTCCAGGGCGGGCTGGGGCTGGACATTTCAGCTGACATGGACGTGAGCCTTTGGGAGCAGGAACTGAAAACCGGTGTCAATGCGAGGTCAGTGGGTGGGAAGCTGCTTGGCTCTGGGAATGGGAATACCCAGGGGGTGATCGTGGATTTCCACAGCCCCCTGCTCTTCTTCTGGTGGGTCCAGCCTTTCCTGGTGGTTAGGAACACCCATTCTCCATAGCCAGACCTCCAATTAAGGTGTTTCTGGAGTTGTTTGGTGCCCAGCGCAGGCCATTGCTTGGTGACCAGACCTCATGTGCTTCTCTCTTCCAGGGGAAGCTTCACCATGGATTTCCTGGCAGAACTAGATTCTCCTTTCCTCCAAGCCACCCTGAGGAGCCAGACAGAGGTGGAGACCTCAATCCACTTTGACACCATGCTGAGGTTTTCCAGCAGCCCCGTGCTCATGTGCCTGCAGCTGAGAGAGGAACAGGTCCCATACAGGTAGTCCCTGGGTACAGCCAGATCCTGCACAAACATCATGATGGGCTTGAGATAAAGGAGGGTTTCTTGGGAAGAGGAGAGAATTAATGGTTGCACTTCTTGGGTCAGAATTGGTAGGGATGAAGGAAGGGCACCACAAGTTCCTGATACGGGTGGAAGCACCATCTGTAGACCATCAGGAGATGGTGACTGGGCTGGTCTGGGAGGAGAAGGATGAGATCCACCACCACCACAGCCTCCTGACCATCCTGCTGTCACCTTGTCCCACAGAGAAATCTTCACAGTTTCCCAGTCTACTGGGAGCCAGAGCAGCACCTCTCGGAAAGGCCGGCGAGGCACCATGCCTGGGAGGGAATTTGCCTTGCACCAAACCAATTCCAAGGTCTGCAACCTCCTGCTGACAGCAGAAAAAGAATAAGGAGTCAGAGCACTTTGGGATTCTCCTCCACAACCACCTTTTAATTAGAAAAATGCTGCAATGAGGACTTCAGAAGGGACCACAGGAGGAACTGCTGAAGGACAGACACACCCCTTGCCTCCAAACCTGCCCTCACACCCCAAAGGCTGAGATTTCCCCTGCCTGGACTCCTCCCCTTCATGGGGAAGGGCCTTGCTGGAAGCCAAGCATGTCCTCGTGAAAAACAGCCTTCTTTTGCAAGTGAATGAGTTTCTCAGAGCCCAAGAAACCCTCCTGCAAGCCTGAACTCAAAAATGCCATGTTTTCGCCCCATTTATCAAAGCTGTCAGGAGGGAATACATTTGCAGCCAGCTGGAAGTACCCATTGGAGGGAATAAATGACCTTCTTTTAATGTACAGCTTTTGCAGCTGCCAAATTTTCCAAGAATACGGAGAAAACTGATTTCTGGAGGAGGTATGATGGTTTTTAATTTTTTTTTAATGCAACCCCACAATAATCCTCAGGGAGAAAAGCAGGGAAGCGAGACAAAATGCCAATTATTCCATGTTGTTTCTGGCTTAATTGAAGGTTTTCGCATTTATTTGCGTATGAAGGCAACTCAGCTCCCTCTCAGCTTGGTGCCATCCTTGTATTCCTGGGGGGATTTACACTCTTTTGCCAGGGATGTGGCCAGTGCCTTCCCACTCCAATGTCTACACTTGAATTTTTCCATGTATTTTTTTCCTTCCAAGACAGGCAGGGCTGCAAGGATCATCTGATGCCATTAAAAACACATTGTAATTAAAATCCACAAGGGCATGAGCAGAGGTGACTTCTGCCTGCAACCTCTTGTCTTAATTCTTGATCCAAAGTTTATGTATGAATGGAGAAGCCTCTGGCCTCTATCTCCTGAGCAGCAGCTCCTTGGTCTTTTACTGGAGATAAGATTTGCCTCCACCCTGCATGTGGGAAGGCAGCGTTCCAGCAACAGAGAGATCCTTTCCTGCTGATATTTGGGCTCTTTTGGTGACCATTTATGAGAATTACAATTAGCTTCAGGTAAATACTGTCCTTCTGCTTTGCATTCTGCTCCCAAGCTGAATTGTTATCATCCCCCACCACCCAATACCTCCAGCAGTGGGGGGAGGCTCGTGAGGAAAAAGCAGCATTTCTCCATTCCTTCCTGATAATGATGTGCCTTGGAAATATTTTTAGCCCCTTCTTTGGTGTGTGTTATAAAACAACCTTTTTAGGAAAAAAAGAGAGGGATATGTAGTATATTTTTTCAAATTATGAACCTGAAATGTTAGCACTGAGTCTCCTGGTTCAGAGGAGGAAAATTGTCTGGTTTTCCATCTGGAGACACCAATTACAAGTGCTTTGGTTACGTACAGAAATAAATGCCATGTATTTTTATACTGTCTCTGTTTGACTCTTAACTTTTCTGGACACATGGATGGGAAGAAGGGAGAGGCACTTCCAGCAAGAACCTGCTTTCTAGGTCTGTATTTAGGGTGCCCTAAATAACTAAATGCCTTCCAAAACAGGGATGCGAGGGCTACTTCTGCTCCTAAACCCTCCCGGAGCACCCTTAGGGTTGACAGCAGCCCTGCCAGAGGGTTCCCATGGGGCCTCCTTATCCTCTCCTGCCAACTCCTGCAAAGGTATTGGAGGCCATCCAAGACTCTGCTTAAAACCAGGGCTTCCCCTGTGCCAGGGCTCCGCTTATGCCAGGGCAGTCTCACTCGGCGCTGGCCTCAAGGATACAGACAGTAATTGCCCTGGGACTGGCCCTCGAGTCTGAACAGGAGGATCCCAGCATGACCCTGGCAGGAGGGAGCCCGTATTGCTTTCTGCAGAGCTGATAGCAGCTCCCACTTGCTCCCCAGCTTCACCCTCCCAAAGGAGCATCCTGTTATTCCCCATTCCCCCAGTCTCAGAATCGGGATTTGGGCTGATTTCAGCTGTGTTTTACACCCTGGTGAGTTGCTATAAACCTCCTCTGCATATCTGCACAAGCCTTAATCCCAGTCTAACCCCACTGCTCCGCCAGGGGTTTGTGAGGTACTATTTTGACCTGAAACCTCTCAGTCTCAGTGTTTGCTCCTCAGACAAAGTCAAGAGGCACCCACCTGCCATTTGGGACTTTTTCCATCACTCCCTTTCCTCTTTCTCCTCCTCTAGAGATCGACAAGGACAGATTTGTCATTCAGCTGAGATTTACCCCAAATCAGCTGAACTTCTAGTCCCAAAGGATACTTGTCCTGCCAGAGGGACCAGGTCCTGTAGCTGGGATTGGAGCAGGGAATGTGTTTCTGGACCCCTTGGAAGTGGTGAGGACATTTGAATAGGGATTTTACCAGTTTGCTTTGCTGCTGGAAGCTTTGCTGTCCTGGTGAGCCACTGAATCCTGAAGTTTCCCAAGCCCTTCCCAATGATTTTTTTTCCCACTCCTGGTTAGATGCTCAAGCAGCAAAGGCAATGAAGGGACATAGGCCCTTTGGAAAAGTCACCCAGTTCCTTGGGGATGGCTCCAAACCCTCCTAGAAGGGACCTTTCAGCCCCAGATCCCCGGTACAGGTGGCATTGTGCCCACAGAGCTGGAATGGAGTCACCTCAGTTTAAGTGGGCAGAAAGGGATCTGGACCTGGATGTATTTTATCCTTGCAGAGATGGTGACTCCACCACTGCCTGGAGCAGCCTGTTCCAGTGCTTGACAGCCCTCTTTGTGAAGAAATTTTTCCTCATTTGCAACCTCCTCTGGCACAGCCTGAGGCCGTTTCCTCTCATCCCGTCCCTGTCCCCTGGGAGCAGAGCCCGANGAGCCCCTTTCCCAGCTCCTTCATCCTCCCAAAGAGTCATTTCATCCCGGAGCAAGGGAAAGGGACAGTCAGGCAGGGTTGGAGTGTCAGATGTGACTCCTGGTGAAGATCCCCCAGGACAGCCACTATCCATCTCCCAGGAATTTTGCAAGTGGAGCAGAGCTCCTGCTGCCTCTCCAGGAGCGGCTTTCCATGTGGAGCTGCAGATCAGCAGTGACCTCCAGCGGCTGCAGCCAGATCTGATGATGTCGGGATCAAACCCCTCCGCTCCGGCCCCCCAGGGATGTCCCACAAGCGGCACACGAGGTCGAGGGACCTCTGCGATGGACCAGGGCTGACCCTTGGCAGCCCCTCACCCTATTGATCAGGCTTTTGCGTGGCAATGGGGAGGCCCTACTGGCCTCCAGGCTTGCCAGCACGAGCAGCTTTCCATGTTTTCTTTCTCCCGGCAAGTCACCCTCTTGCCAGGATATCCCGTACAGCCCTCAGGAGAGCACATGGACACACCTCACCAAATGGGGCGATAAAACATTATCTGCCTGTCTATTCCAGCTGGCTTCAGAGACAAAACGACCATGAGAAAGAGTGCACAAAATTGAGGGAATGTGTCTGAGAGGATGGTGAGGATCAGCTCTCCTTGGGAATTTAGTGGAGAGGCAGCTCTAAGATGCTGGGACAGAGCTCTGATCAGCCACTCTCCTTCCTAGGCAGCCTGCAATACAAAGAATTGTATTTCCTGACTGCTGGGCCCCAGAGACTCTCCAGGCTCCACAAAAAAATAAAAATAAAAAAATCCCAGTTTATAACTCACCAAAGCAGTGGTGAAAATCCCAGCACTGAACTGTGGCCACAGCAAACCTCACATAAAGCTGCAGCTGCACATCCCAAACCTCCACTGCAGAGCTGGCAGCTGCCTTGGGACATGCACATCACATCAGGACCCCTGCAAGGCTTTCCTGGGACATGCACACGCTTATCTGAGAGCCACAGTGCCCTGGAATCGGTCTGGAGCATCCAGGGAGCAGCAACTGGCAGGGTTGCTGTTATAACCTGCCCAGCAATCAGGAATCCAGGGAGAAAGCTGGGAAGCTGCAACGGGACACAGCTGGGCAAACCATAGCAGCTCTGCCATGAGGTGATCCCTGCAGGAAAAGCTGGGGGGAAAAGCTCAGAGCCACAGCTGCTGAGTCAGACAGGGAACCTGGAAAATGGCTGAGCTGAGCCAACAAGGCTCCAGGGCTGGGATAAAACCCTTTGGCAAAACCCATGGGAAAGAAAGCTGAAGTTTTCCTAGAAAACTGTTCTGCCCACTCCATCCTGACCAAGAGTGGGGGTATTGAAGGGATGCAGTACTCGTTGTAGGAAAATTAGCAGTGAAGAAGATGTTTGGAGACACAGCCATAATCCCAGTTCCCATGGGGACAATGGGGACAAGCACCTGCTCTACCCCATCTCACAGAACCCTAGAATCCCTGACTGGTTTGAGTTGGAAGGGACTTTCAAGCTCATCTCATACCATCCCCCCCTCCCCCCCCCCATGGGCAGGGCATTTTCCACCAGACCAAGTTGCTCCAAGCCCCATCCAACCTGGCCTGGCCATTCCAGCAAGAAAAGCCACAACCACAGCAGCTGCAAGCCTTGAAGTCTCTCCTATCACTTGTAAATCAAAAAACCCCTCCTTGGCCAAATATCTTGGTGCTACAGCCTAAAAACCTGAAGGTGTGATGAGCTGTAGTGATGCTGTGTGAAAGAGAAGCATCCAACATACAGGTGGAAGAGCTGTTTCCATGGTAAAATCCAAGCAGGGTTTTCAAAGCACTTGAAAAAGCAGGCACTGCAAAGATCCAGAGAAATCCAGTGTGGCTGGATTTTAAGGAATGCCCTGGTAGGGTTTGGGTTCAGCCTTTTAAGAGGGGCCATTAAAAACACAAGGGGAAGGACTGAGTGACTTCATGCCAAAAGATGTAGTGGTTCCACCATCACTGTGAGCACCAGAGGTCTGCAGGAGACATTTAAAAGGGTGTAAAGCAGGAAAGAGGGAAAAGCATTTTTTGAGGGTTTACAGCAGCATCACTCACCACCACAATACCTATGAAGTTTCCACAGGAAGCACCATTTTGTATGAGCGTGGCTTTAAAGCAGCTCTCACACACCCTGAGGGCAAAGTCACACTGTCCTCATGTCCCTCCCATGCAAGTGCCACCAGCTTGCCATTGCCCCTGTGGTCCTTGACAAAGTGGCACTGGGGACCACTCAAGCGTCCCCTCCCAGCCGTGCCCTGGGGTTCATTCCTAGTTGCCTGCAAAGGGCAGGAAGCAAGGCAGGGGGTGCACCTTGAGAGGGAAGACCGGCCATTCCCTCCAGCCGCTCCCCTCGCTCGCCTTGTCCTTGAGCATTCCTTATTCCTAGCTGCTGCCTGGCAGTGTGGTCCTATCATCAGGTGCTGTCCTTCAGGCTTGGATCAACCCAGCCTAGTGGAGGGTGTCCCTGCCTGCAGCAGGGGATTGGAATGAGAGGAGCTTTAAGGTCCATCCCAACCCAAACCGCTCCAGGATTCTGTGATTCTCTGGATTCTGTGATTCTCTGCTCATTGCCACCACGGCCACCAGCAGTCGTGCACCCACCAAGCAGAACCCCAAGCACAGAGAACACATTCTGTTCTCCCAGCACCGGGCTTATGCTTTGAGGATGGAGTGGAGCATCCATAAGCTGGGGCAATGGAGGCAGCACCAAGCCTTGTGTGCGGGGTCGCCTAAAAACCCCAGCAACAGGAGCTGGTTTTCGGCATCAAACGGGAAAAGGAGGGGCTGCCAAAACACAGCCGGACATTTCTTCTCTGGCCTCATCCCTACCCTGGTTTCACCACTTTACATGTTTTACCTGGCCATGGCATCAGGGGCTCTTTTTGGCCTGAACCAGTAACACATCAGTATTTATTTTTGCACTGGCTAAACTATTTATGTGTGTGTTTATATATATATGTATATACCTAGAGGTTTTCTTCCTCCTCAAAACAGCAATGTGAAATTCTGGCTGATAAAGAGGAGAGACTGGGTTGAAACAACACAAAGCAAATCCATTTCAACAACCACACACGGGTCACGCTCACATTTTCCCCTCCACACACCCACCCCCAAAATAGATCAACAGCAAGAGATTTCTATGTGGATTTATTTTTATTCTTTTTACATTATGTTAGAGTTAAAAAAAAAAAAGAACCCAACAAAATTAATAAATATTAAAAGTTTAAAAGCTCTGAATCTCGTACGTACAAAACTATACATCATGGTAACACGGGACAAGGTTACAGCACAGGAACGACTCCATGCATCCACCTGGCTTAGGAGGGTGCAGGGGACCAGAGTCATCCTCTCCTCTTGGAGACAGGACCAGAGACAGGACAAAGCGACCCAAACTCAGCCTGCCTTCAGCTGGAATAAATTCCCCATCCCTGGAAGTGTTCAAGGCCAGGATGGGGCTTGGAGCAACCTGGTCTAGTGGAAGGAGTCCCTGCCAATGGCAGGAGGGCTGGAACTAGATGAGCTTTACGGTTTCTTCCAACCCAAACCATGCCAGGATTCCATGAAACAGGCAGTGCTGTATGCCAGCCCTGCAGCATCAGCACCCCCGAGCACCCACACCTGGCTGGGGGGAGGTCATCACACCCTGCTTTAGATCTCCCCCACCTCTCAGCTCGAGGTTTGGATCAGCACCTGCAGTGCAGCGCCCCTGCCCAAACACCCCCCAGGGACCCCAGCTGTGGGTGCAAGGAGCTGGGTCCTGAACCACAGCTCTCCCCTAAGGTGTAGTGGGGAACCACTGCAAATATTCCTTAAGCAATAAAGCACCGATGCCCAGCATGGAAGGGAGGGGCGCACCTAGGAATTTGGGAGGAAGGATATCCCAGACCATTTTTGAGGGGGAAGAAGGTCTTTTTCTTACGCTCCTTGGAGAGTAAACAAAGCATTCTCTTTGGCACAATAAATAAATGCTGGCACCCCCGTGGAGGGGCTGGCAAGGGGTACAGCAGTGGTGGTGGCATTCCAAGGGATGAATCCCACCCTGCTATCCCCACAGGATCCCCTGTGGGTACCAATACCTGCATGTCCTGGATCTGGGTACTCCACAGGCACCCTCCATGTGCCCACTCCCACGAGGTGTACCAGTTGTGTGGCTCAGACAGATGGGGGGCTTTGTTCCATGTTTTGGGATGCCCACGAATACCAAAGGGCAGCACCCAGGAGGCCGGGGACCTCCAGCCTCAGGTGCTTTAAGAGGAGTTGGAAAAATGCTCGTCCAGCCGTGACTCGGCAGCAGGAGGGTGTTGGGAACCTCTGGGGGAGCACTGCAGAGTCCAGTGCTTAAAACAGCAGGAATGCAGAGGGGTATGCATTCATTTCAGTCAAAGCAAGTACCTCAACCCTGTCACAATCCACGCCAGACGGGGAAAATCACCCCAGGCCACCTCACCAGCAAGCCCTGGATTCCTGCAGAGCTTACAAACACTGTCCTACTTACAAACACTGTCCTGCTTACAAACACATCCTACTCCTTGGATACTAGGGAAGCAGGACTGTCAGGGCCAGCAGATGCACCCACACCATGCAAGTGCTCCCAAGGACATCCCACTTTGCAATGCCAGACTGGTCTATCTGCCAAGCCTTGCCTTCCTCAGACTCCACCTCCCTGTTCCCAAAACCTCCTCCCCCACAGGTGCCCATCTTCCCCTGCCACTGCACCCGGAGGTGCCCTAAGTACCAAAACCATGGCAGCCCCCTCAGGGACACAATTGTGGGGAGGTTTTGAGGACTGAAACTTGTCAAGGCAAACCCTGTGCCTGGAGCTGGCCCAACACCCAGCAAGGGAGGGCAGCCCAAGGCTCCTAAAGTGCTGTGCAAACGTTTAGTACTTGGCACAATAATTGGTAACAGCATTAATCACCCCCTTTCCACCCCTTCCTAAGCAATGAGAGATGAGGATGAATCTTCGTCTCTCTCCTCTCCTTGTAACTGCCCCTAAAATCCACTCCTGGCTTCCCAGTCACTCCCACTTTCCCCTGGAAGCTGCTGCTGCCCCACAGGCACCGGGTCCAAGGGTGCAGGGATGAGGCTGGTGATCCTGGGGAGGCTGGGCATCAGTATCAGCTCAAGGCTGGCCAAGGGCAGTACTGGCTAAAAAAAAAAGTCGCCCCTAGCTGACAGGCATTTTTGACATCAATTTTTGGTCTTTGACCTGTGGTTCTTATTGCTCACTTTGGAATTTCCTGGACCATCTCCCGCCTCCAGGACAGAAGCTGCTCTATGCTTGTCATGTTCCACCTTCCCCCAGACGTGTTTCCCAAACTCTCTACCCCAACAGGGACAGTCCAGAGCAGCAGTTTGGGATTTCCCCACATTTCCCCTCTCTTCTCCTCACCACCTCCCTCCAGTTTCCCTGCCCCCCCAAATTCCCAGTATCCTCCCATTGCTATCCCCAAGTTTCAGGGCTGAAACACCAAGCCAGGACCCTCCTCTCCAGCACATCCTGTGTTGCTGCTTGGAGCAGGGGGAAGGAAAAAGCAACATTAAAGCCATCCCCCGCCCACATCTTTTTAGCACCTTGGGAGGAAGCAGCCTGTCTACCTGCAGTTTTTTTGCTCCTTTCCACCTTTTTTTCCATGGCACTGTCAAAAAGCACCATGGCACAGCTGGGAGGGCAAGGGGGATCATGAGAAATGAGTGGTTTTTCCAGGAATTTCTGGATGTGGAGCTGGGTCATTTCCAAACCTGGCAGTGCCACCCATGAAAACCATTGCTGGAGTTTGGGGGGAGAGGAAAAAGACAGGGAGAAAGGGAGGAAAGAGGGAGAAAGGCTTTCCCTGCCCCACAGTGAGGTGGTCCTGAGCAGGTTACCTGGCCCCCTGGCCCCTTCCCAGCTTGCTCGGGGCTGGCAGCTCCCCTGGAAAAGCACCACTGCTGGATATGCCAGGTGCCAGAGTGGGGTCCCCACCAGGTTCCCCCCGAGCTGGGGTGGTGGGGTAGGGGGAGAGCACCGGAGCAGGGCTGGGAGTGGTGGTTCCCGGGGGAATGCCGGGGACAGGGGGTGAGCCAGTGGTGGAGGAGGCTTTCTTCCCACAGGATTCACAGCAGAGCTTGTTATATCCAGGGATGGAGCAGTAGCGAGCCAGGACCTCCATCTGGCAGAAGATGGATTTGTCCCCGAGGCAAGGCTCCCCTGGAGAGGGACAGAGCAGCACAAAATGAGGTGGCATTAGGCTCTCAGCCCTGCACCTCTCCAATGGGATTCCCGAAGGGAACAAGGTACCCTTTCCTATGTGCTACCTACCCACACAGGAAGCGGGAAAGAGGGACGTGGAAAATGAAGCCAAAGTACTGAAGGATTCTATGCTTGGAGAAAAAACAGAGAGCAAGGGCTGCCCCAAACCAGGATGCACCTCGCCCCAGCTATGAAGGACTCCAAGGGGGAAAAAAACAGAAGCCATCTCCCTACTTAAAAAAATTCCAAGGTAAAAAGGAGAGGGCATAAAAACCGGGAGGCAAAACAAGCGCAACATGGAAACTGCAGGGCCTCGTGCACCGCAAGATGGCGATGGAGCAACGGGCTTTGGAGCAGAGGCATCAGGGATGCAGTAGCGGAGGGTAAAACTCCCCAGAAGCACTGCTGGATGTGCTCCGACCTCTGCACTTCCCACAGGGAGGTGCTGAAGTCCTCGGGAGGGTTATCCTGGGAAGCACCGCCCTTACACAAGCACGGGCACTTACTGGAGGAGATCTTGCTCACAGGGTTTTTGGCTCCGTCCTGGAGCACCCGCTGCCCTTTGGTCGTGCCGTGGCCACCAGCATCAGCACTGGCAGTGATGCCAGAGAGCTTCCCTGTGGACAGAGCACCACGATGCCCAGCAGCCACGGGAGGCTGGGGGCACTCAAAATACCTCGGGAGGGTGTTTGTTTTGTTTTAAGGGCTCTCCTTAAAACTTAAATCCCTTAAGGAGCACCTGGTTGGCTCAGCCCTTAAGCCACTCAAACCGCCCCCCAAGAAATGGAGTGCCCATCTCCATTAGCTCGTTGCATCTTCAAACTGCCAGAAACCCCAAAGCCAGACAATGCCAGGGCTAAGAGCAGTGAAGGGAAATATTTTGGCTGGCTTTTAACTTTTTTTTACTGCCAGCAGCATAAGGGACATTCAACCCGACCTTGTCTGCTGGCATCCCCTAAAGCCACAACGGGCTGGAGGCATTCATGAGGGTTGATCCCCACCAGCACGTGCCCCGTCCCAGTGCCACCTCCTCCTCCTCCTCCCTCCTCTCACCCGGGCAGAGGGCCACACGGCAGCCCTGGATGGCCTCCGGCTTGTCACCCTCGCAGCGCGCGCTGCTGTCGCTGCCCTTGCACACCACCTGCCGCTGCTGGACGCCTTCCCCACAGGTCGCCGAGCACTGCACCCAGACAGACGGACAGGCAGTCAGTGACGGCGTGGGGACAGCCCCCACTCCCCAGCAGCACCCTAGGATGTGCTGATGACAGTTCCTCAGGTGGGTATTGCTTTCCAGTATGGGGTTTCTCTCCCTGTCTCCCAAACCCCCATGCTCTCTGCACAGGGATGCCCTCCCCACTCTCATTTTCAGTGAGCCAGTGAAAACATCACTGGCACTTGTACCCTCATCCCTGGAAGTGTTCAAAGCCAGGCTTGGAGCAACCTGGTCTAGCGGAAGGTGACCTGATCAAGGCAAGGGGTTGGAATGAGATGGGCCCTTCCAACCCAAACCATTCCAGCATTCTGTGAAAATATTACTGCCACTTGTATCCTTATCTCCACCAAGGCCAGGCTGGATGGGACTCTGAGAAACTTGGTCTAATGGAAAGTGTTCCTGTCCATGGCAGGGGGGTTGGACTTGATGACCTTTAAAGCTGCCTTTTAACCAAACCATTCCAGGATTCTACTCCATGACCCCTATAAGCACCTGACCTTCACACCCACCTCCAACACCCCTCCTTCCAGGGGCTTCCTCACCTCGGACCAGGCTCCTGTCCTCCACTGAGCAGGGCAGGGCAGGCGGCTGCAGGGCCGGCGTGTCTCGGGGCGCTGCCTGGGGCAGTATTTGGTGTGCAGGGTGCGGTTGGTGCCATCCTGCAGGCGCTGCACACACTGCACCACCCGCACCTGCACCCCCAGCTTCCCGCAGGAGCGGCTGCAGACGCCCCACTCCTCGGCCACCCACCTGCCAGGGTGGGAAGATGGACATGGAGAAGGCATTTGAGGCGATGCTCATGCTGAGAAGCAGCCAGAAACGCTCCCAACGTGACACTGAACCCCTCCTGAGAGGGATGGGAGCACCTCGGGCCACATAAAGAGGACCTACATGGGCTGGGAGCATTCCTGGAGGTTACAGCGCCTCCGGATCGGCTTCGGCTTCTTGCTGTTGTCACAGAAGTTTCTATGCACCATCCGGTTGTCGCTTTTCTGACGGCAGCCGTACTTGGTGTACTGGATGCCTGAGGGGGCAAAGCAGGGGCAGTGAGGTGATGGGTGTGGGAGTCCCTCCAGGTTCCCCCAGGTCCCTCTCCTGCATCCCAGCTGGGATATGCGCTCTGGAATGTCACCACTCAGGTGAGACCCAACGTTTGCCAAGGACGTTCGTGTGGCTGCTGGACCCCCCTGGCATCCCCCAGGCTGCTGTGGGGTGCACACAGCTCGTGGAAAATGTCCCAGCCCACGGCAGGGGTTTGGACCAGGTGACCTTTAAAGATTCCTTCCAACCCAAACTACTCTGGTTCCCAAAGCACAAGGTGTTCCCCACGATCTGAGGGTCAGATCCCAACGGCCCTATGGAAACGAGGCTTTTATCAGCAAACCCCACGCCTACTTCCATGCAAACTTTAGTAGTGGTCACCTTCAAAATCACTATTTCTTGGCTCAAATCCAGTTAAAAGCAGCCAACGAATTCAAAAATCATAGCAGGTCCGTGGATAGACAGACAAAGGTACGCACACACAATCACATAAGCCCGTTTCCATAAGAAATCCAGCTAAAATGCCCACTTAAACTGCTTTGCAATAATTTCTCCTTGCCAGAGATGCCCCAAGAGGCTCACACATCCTCTGCCATATCCAAGCATCCCCCCAAGCATGCCCTGTAGGCTGTTATGAAGAGGAAGTTACCTCCTCCACACGCCTTGGAGCACTGGGACCAGCTCTTGAGGGCCCACTCGTAGGAATCCATCTCCTCAAGCAGGACATTGTTATTTCCAATCATGGGCAGCAGGTCTTCGTGGATGATGTACCGGTACATGAGGCTGCTCCTCGCCTCCTTCTCCTGAGGGATGACCTGCAGGCACAGAGGGAACGGTCAGAGAGGGGGAAGAATGATGCCATGGGAGAGGGACTACATGGCAAGGTGGCCTACGCCCAAAGCTGGGGATGAACACAGGGATGGATGGGAGCACAGATCTGCCATTCCCTGCATGTCCAGGGAACCCAACCCCTGGGTACCAGCGGTTACCCCCAAATACCAGCGTAACTAAAATGGGATCTGGAGTCATAAGCCATTGCTGCAGAGCAGAATGCAGCTGGACACAAAGGCAAGTGCCCAAGCAACATGTCCTTGTGCCATTCCCTCACCCAGTTTGCCACCCCTTGCTTTTGGCTGGCTCCTTCCCTAGATTTAATGACATGTCCCACACCCTTCCTCTACCCACATCCTTCCATCACCAGCCACATCACACCTCGTACCACCTCCCCTGTCTGTGACAGTCATCCCCAAGCCCCTCAGAGCATGTGCCAGCCAGGCTTACCAAGACACTGATGGCCTCGTGCAGGGGACCGCTGGTTTTCAGGCTCTCCTTGCCTTGTTCCACAGTGTATTCCCACTCCAAGCCCATGTCAATGAACACTTGGTTTTTGGCTTCTTTGCCCTTGGCAGTCAGGATGAAGTTTCCCGTGGCTTGATTCTTAACAGCTGGAGGAAAAATGAGATGTTTTCATTATCATTCCCTCTGGTCACTCACTTTGGAATACTGGAATGACCTAAACAAGACCCTTTCTGGTGGGAATTATCAGAAAAGGGTTGAGAAAGGGGGAAGGGAGAGGTGGACTAGGGCATACTCACCGATGCTGTGGGATGCTGGCTCCATCTCTTCTACCTGAAGGTGCCTTGCTCCAGCTGGGATCTCAAACATCTTCAAAGCACCTGAAAAGGAGGGATAAAGGATGGAGGGAAGAGAAAGAGCAGGTTTCTCCAAATGGACACTTGAATCCAGCTCGTGAATCTACTTCCAAACCCACCCAGCCCTCTCACCTGGCTGCTTGGGGGTCTTGGCCAACGTGCCCTTCACCGTCCGGCAGTGGGAATTGTCCCCCCCGCAGACCCCACACTTGTCATCCTGCTTCAGGGAGCCAACCTCCTTGTCACAGCCGACATGCTGGCACCCGGGGGAGGAGAGGACAAGCTTGGGGTTACGTGCCTGCGGCCCAGCCCGGGGTTACAGCCCTGAGGCCCAGCCCATTGCTCCGCAGTCCCCTTTGCTGCACATGGGCTTGGTCCCCAAGGGCAAAACACCTGTCCCCGAGGGGCTGAGCTCTCTCCTGGCCAGGGAAAGGACAGGGACAGGCCCACAACAGCTCCTCACCACACACTCGCCCCGGACGCAGACGCTGTAGGGGTCTCGGTAGCTGCAGCGGGTCCCGTCGTGAACAACCTGGTTCATGAACACCACGTCTCCCGTGCCCTCAGACTGGCAGATCAGCTCACACTTCTGAGCATCTGCAGCAAAGGAAAAGGGAAAGGGGAAAAAAAGAGAGGTGTGGGGGCAAAAGGGGTTGAGAAATACATTAGGGTGAACGAAGACAGAAACCCATCTCAGCTTCTACCTCTAAGTACAGCCACAATTCCAAAGTCCAGGATACTCATGTGGCTTATCTCCCAAGTCCATTTGCTGCTCAAGAGCCTGCACTTTTGCCCACTATACACCCAGGAAATAAAGGGAAGGACAGGACATGCTACATGAGGCTGTAATGCGAGTAGGCAGCCCTGCTCTGGAAACGGGCTGGGAGAGCTGGGGGTGTTCAGCTTGGAGAACAGAAGGCTCCAGGGAGACCTTAGAGCCCCTTCCAGTGCCTGAAGGAGCTCCAAGAGAGCTGGAGAGGGACTTCGGACAAGAAGAAAGGCCCAGAGTGACAGGACAAGGGGGAATGGTTTCAAATGGACAGAGAGAAGGGTTAGATGGGGTATTGGGAAGAAATTCTTCCCTCAGAGGATGGTGAGACACTGGCACATGGTGCCCAGAGAAGCTGTGTCTGCCCCATGCCTGGAAGTGTTCTTCCAGCTGTGAGCAACCTGGTCTAGTGGAAGGTGTCCCTGCCATGGCTGTGGGGTTGGAATGAGATCACCATTAAGGTCCCTTCCAACCCAAACTGTTCTATGATTCCGTGATTTTAAAAAGCTGGCTGCTTGATGTTGCCTTATTGCATGGCAGTTTCCAGCTCAGGAGCTTCCCATCACCCAAGATCTGTGCAGCTGGCACAGTCTCCATCCCAGGGTGATGGCCACCAGGGCAGACTCCTCCAGAGGAATCTGGCTACCTCTCCTTTGCTAGGACCTGCTGCCACTCACCGTCATGGTGCTCGTAGGGAAGCCAGGAATGCTTGCTGTTCTGGTGGGTGTAGTAGGAGTTGCGCTTGGAGCACTGCTGGGCACGGAAATCCTGGTAGGGCCCCGGGCACTCCTCAGCATTGCACACCTGGTACTCGTAGGTGGCTCCCGGGCACTGGCGCCCTCCATATGCTGGGCTGGAAAATAAATCCAGTGGGTTGTAAGAGTGTTGGAGCGGGGATGGTGTTCAACCCCAACACAGCTCGGTGCCCGAACACACGGCACAGCTCCCACAGGAGCAGATGTCCCCATCCCTGCCAAAAGGGGAAGAGCCAGGAGCCTCTGGCTCGCGGCCACTTCCAGCTGGGAAAAGGGAGGGAGGCAAAATCCAAACGTACGGCGGGTTGTCGCAGCTCCGGCTGCGGGATTGCACGCCTCCCCCGCAGGTCCTGGAGCACGAGCCAAACTTGGACCAGGAGCTCCAGCTGCCATCCTGGCTGTAAGGCTGCTCCGATGTCTTCCAGATGCAGTGGCCCTTGAAGCACCACTGGAAGGGAGGAGAAGGAATGAGTTCCACACCTCTTCCAAAGCACTCAGCACCAGTGGAGAGCCCTCCTGCACCCACAGCACTACAGAAATGGTAAAGCACAGGAGGAAGGTGCTCTTCATTGTGCCCTTGGACACATCCCTCCCACAGGAAGCAGGACCAGCACCTACCTTGCCAGGAGAGCACTCGGTCCCATCCAAGGGCGGCCCCTTCTTGGTCTTGCAGAAATAGGGGTTGTCCGGGTGGCTGCACCACAGCTGCTTGCAGGGGTCAAAGGTGCGGAACTGGGGAGCACAGAGGAGCTGGACTGGGACAGCAGTGGCGAGTGCCAGCAGGCTGGTGGCAGCCAGACTGGGTGGGGGTCCCGGGGAGGGGGGATGGTGTGGCCATACAGCCCGTACTCACCGCCGTGCATGTCTTGTAGCCCACGCCGAAGTCAAAGCGGCACTGCTCATCCATGGAATAATTAATTCCCGGCAGCTCAGGTAACGTGGGCCACTGGTGCTCAAAGGGGTCATCCAGGAGGCAGTCGTAGGAGCTGCAGAGTCAGACATAGAGCATTTCCCTCCAGCACCCCATCCCTCAGCTCCAGGCCACTCTCCAAATTCAGCTATTGAAAAATTTGAATTATCATGGAATCCCAGAATAGTTTGCGTTGGAACGGTCCTTCAAGGCCACAGAGTTCCACCCCCCTGCCATGGGCAGGGACACTTTCCATTATCCCAGGCTGCTCCAAGCCCCATCCAACCTGGCTTTGGACACTTCCAGGGATCCAGGGGCAGCCACAGCTTCTCTGGGTACTCTGTGCCAGGGCCTCACCTCCCTCACAGGAAAAAAATTTTCCTAATATCCCATCTAACCCTACTCTCTGTCAGTGGGAAGCCATTCCCCCTTGTCCAGTCCCTCTCCAGCTCTCTTGGATCCCCTTTAGGCACTGGAAGAGGCTCCAAGGTCTCCCTGGAGCCTTCCGTTCTCCAGGCCGAACACCCCCGGCTCTTCCAGGCTGTCTCCAGAGGCACTCCAGCCCTGGGAGCATCTTTGGGTACAAAACGCTACCAGCCACAGTCTGAAGGGAGAACATCCCCTCCCAGCTGAAAGGGGCATACTGGATGTAGCGGTTGAGCTCCTGTTTGCTGCAGCGGGACCAGTGGTAGCGGTGGAAGGCAGACTGGACCAGCGGCGCCATGATGCTCCCCATGCTGGTCTCATCGGCACAGCGGTTGCCCTGGCCGTCGTGCTCCATGCCCAACCTGATGGGAAAATCCCAAGAGATTTACACCTGCAGCAGAAGCAGAAAGCCCCCTTTGCAAAGAGAGGGGCAGCACCACAGCCAGCTCTGCCCCCATGACTTACACATGTCCAGTCTCATGAGCGACGACAAAGGCCGAGGAGAAGCCGTCCTCGTGGTTGAGGGTGCAGCTACGGAGAGGGTGGCACATCCCTGTCACCGGAGCGTAGCCTGGGGCAAAGAGAGAAGGGAAGGACAGAGGAGAAGAGGAGAGAGAAAACCTTTGAGAGAGGAGGGGAAAAAATGAAAAATTAGGAAAAAAAAAAACCCCACACGTACATAACCCGGCAACAGGGGAGAAAACAGAGGGGAAGGCGCTGAAGAGGAGGGGCTGCCCAGGTCACTTGGATGGCAGCCCAAGGACTTGCTCACCAGTGTGACCACCCTGGTGCCAAAAGCCAGCAAAGGTTGCTCTGGGGCTTGCTGGCACCTCTGTGCCCTCATGCCAACACACCTGGGCAGGCAGGAGGGCAGAAACAGCGCCCACGACACCCTATCAGCGCGGGTGGTCACCGCCTCCCAGCCGGGGAATGGCATCCCCCTCATTCTTCTTTATTTAAAACAAATAAAGAAGGAAAAAGAGAGAGAAGGAAAGGCACAAGGCTCTCCCCAGAGCCCTGCCAAAACCCCAGCCCTGCCAAGACCCCAGCCCTGCTCCCCAGGGGGCCCACACACACATGCACCCGCCCCCGCCCCAGGATCCCAGCCCTCGATCAAGTGCAGTGCAGTGGGGCAGCTGTGGGCAGGGAAATCTTCCCCCCACCCAGGCAGCAACACATCACCTCCTTTTTGGTCACTTTTCCTTTCTTTCTCACCTTATTTCTGCCCAATTCGATTAACTTGTTGGCACACACCACAATTTGCTCCCCAAAACTTTTGAAGTATGTTGGTTTTTTTTAAGACTGACCCTTTTTGGCATCAAGGGAGTTAGTGAAGGAAGGACTCACAGGTCAGAGAGGCAAAAGCAGGGCAGGACCATGCTGGATAACCATGCCCTGGGGATTGGGATGCTGGAAGAGGAGAGCTCAGTGAGCCAAGAGTGGGCAGCAGCAGGAGAGGGGTGCTGATGAGCTGAGGGAGATGCACATCCCTACACCCACCCTGGCCAACCCACAGGGTCCACAGAGCCCCTCATCCTCATGGGATACTTGATCCACACCAAGTCACACCCATAATGGGGTTTAACCATACAATAATAAATCAAGCCCTGGATAAATCATTTGAAAATACTTTTTTTTCCCCCCCATGAAACTTTCCAAAAGAAGTTTCTACAAGAAGGAGTAAAGATGTGGAAGCTTTCTGTACAAGGGGAGAGCAAATGTATTTTGTCTAGGATGAAAACTATATAAATTCCCAACCAAAGAAGCTGTGGGAAATGGGACAAAGGAATATGAAAAGGTGGATGCTCATGAAGGCAGTTTTTTGCAATGAAGACTCCAGTAAGAACTGGAAGGAGTATAAAAGGTTCTCCACAGGAGAGAATGATGGTGAGAAGTAACTACCTGGAAAATATTTCATTCTGATCACAAGCATCCTTCAGCCCAGGCCACAAAACGCCCTGTGCCACCCACTGCGGAGGGACATGGAAACTCTTTGGCTGTTGACAAGAAGACTTCTACAGCAGCAATTAATAATTTACGACACATCTGTTCACTGCTTTTCTCTTCAAAGGGCAGGGATCACGTGGTGCCACACTCTGGTCCTTCATTCCACGCATCCCTGAGCTCAACAAGGGTGTTGGGGATCTGCAAGGACTTTGTTTTGAGGAAAAGAGGCAAGAGCAAGCAGAGTGTTACTATTCCAGCAGCCCAATCAGTGGGAAGTTCCCAGTGGATGAGGAGCTCCTTGTGCCATGCAGCACAGCCAGGCAAGGACACAGCAGCCACGGGGACTTCTGCAGAAAGGAAACATCCATCCCAGAGATGTGTGACAAGCAGAGAGCCAGATCCACAGGGAAAAGGGGAGGAGCTGGAATGAGCACCCCTAGAGCAGGGCTACTCCATCGATCTCACGACTCCTTCCCACCAAGGGGCAGCCCAGGGAGTCTCCCCCTTCTGCCAAAAAAGGTCCTCTCACAAATGCCTTTGGACACAGTCACTTTGCCAGGAAGGGTCTAGAAAAATGAAACAAAACCTGGTATTTCGCCCATATAACTCTGGACAAGGAGACCAGAGCAGGTCACCAGCTTGGCAAAACCCAAGGTCTGCTATTTAGTGGCCACAGCACATTCAGGAGGGTTTCCAGCTGCATATCTCCTGAGGTTCATTTTCTGCTGAGGGACATCCTTTTCAGGGAAGTAATCCAAGTTAGGACAGGTTTCCTTCTCCACTTTTCCTTCCTCATGCGCACACCAGGAGGACTTGAGCTACAGATCAGGGTGACGTTACCACCCTGTTCATGGCATCAAAGGGAGCCTCCTGATGAAAATCCAGACCTGGCCACCAGTGTGGAAAGGAGGAGACAGCAATTTGGAAGCAGTAGGCTCAGAACTGGAAGAAGTCACCTCTCGTGATAACACCAAAGCACCTGTTTTCCTAATGGAGCCATGAAACATCAGAAGCTTTTCCTGAAAATTTTATTAGCAAGGCCTCCAACTTCTCAGACCACGCCAGCACAACCTCTGCACCAAGAGGGTGAGAGATACCTGCAGTAAAACTTCCTCTTTGGCCTAGGGTTTATTGAATGCTCTCATGTCCAAGAAATAAATCCATATAAAAAACAGGTTTTAAAGGTCCTCCAGAGGACAGAATAAATTGATTGTCCCCATGGGGCTTCCTGGGGTATTTCATTTTTTTTAATCTCATTTTTATATTTTTAAGGCATTTTGGGCCAAGGGGAGGACTGGTAAATGAAATCAAAGAGCAGGAGAATAAATAAATAAAGATATTTTGTCCATCCAGGTTGATGCTCTGGATTAATTCTCTGTCTCTTTCTTCTTCATCATGTAAAGAAAAAAATACCAATTTTTATAACCTTTTCCTGGACCTCACTGGCCAAGAAACAGACTGTGCTTGCAAAAAATCCTCTCCCCTCGCTGGCTTTTTCCCCCAGCAAACTGCACATACCTGATCGAGACAAATACAGTACCTTGCATACCTGCGGGCCCAAAATCTTGCCTGGTGAGGAAGACGGCGTGGTCATGGTACTCAGCGTGCTCTGGGTCGGAGCGCTGCTGCGAGTGCGCCCAGCGGCACACCTGCTCCAAGCTCCGGGATGGATTCCCCCGCTCGATCAGGCTGACTGACTGCAGAAAGAATGGAAAACTCACTGCTGGGAAGAAAAGGAAGAGATGTCACGCTTCCCCTGGAAGCCAAAGAGGTTTTATCCCGAGTGGGAGACAAGAAGCTGCAGGAGGACTCACTTGGGAAGCATCAGATCTAAACAGTGGTGAGCTGAGATCTGTCCTGGATTCAAACACCTGCTCGTTATTTCCTACATCATCCCCTGAACCTGAGAAGTGACGCAGCCAGACAAAGCAGCTGCCTCCAGAGCCAGCTTTGGGGACGATAAATTGTCACTAACAGAGCCCGGCAGTTCCCATCCCGCCGAATCACCACAGCTCCAAATCCCTTCCCCTCCATAGATCATCCTCCAGCCCAGAGCACAAACGTTGCTGGGAGGAAGCCAGACAGATTGTTGGCTTTCTCAGGTGGAGATGGTGTTCCTGGCCCCATAGAAGCCTCCAAAAATGGGCCAGCCTCCATCCTCATCCCTGCTCCTCAGAACCATCTCTGGATCTCCAGGACGTGTTGTGTTTCTGCCAGTCAAGCATATTTCTATAAAAAGGAAGTTTTTTTCCAAAACCTAACCTTATTTGTGGATCACACACACAGAGAGACATCACTGTGTTAAGTCATTAACACCCTTGCTAGAACACTTCCTGCGGGACAGCGGCTTGCCCCAAAAAAGTACAGAAAATCACATTGTTTTAAAGAAGAATCCGGCTGCTGTGCTCAAACAAGCCTTAAAAAATTAAGCGCAGCCCAAGAAACCACATGAAAACTCAGGAAACTTTACCACACTTTTCCTGGCCATGTCAAAGCCACACAAGAGCTACAGGACAGCCAGAGAGCCGAGTCGAGGAGATCCTGACCTCGGCTTCTACTCACTAATATCCAGCTCCTCTCAGTGTGGGAAGCCACCTTCATCCCATCATTTACAGAGCTCTGCGGAAGCCTCTGTGGTTTTTCCCACATCCTAGAGCAACCAGATAACAGCAGATCACAGCCACCCATCACCTCCCTGAGAGCCTCATAGGCCAGGGGGCTATCCAGGCCCTCAGCTCCCAAAAACCAGGATAAGGAGGGTTCAAATTCACCCCTGCTCAGCACAGTTGTCATTTGGGCTCCGACAATTGCCACGTTTTCCCAAGCCAGGGCTTACCTAAGTGCCAAATAAACATTAGAGCATCTCCTGCTCACCACACCCGAGCGCTGGATTTACCTGACGGTATCCCACCATGATCATCCTGACCAGCACGATGTTGATGTGAACGCCCAGGGACTCGTCATGATAAATTTCATCCACCTAAAGAAGGGAGGGAAATCCAACAGGGAAGAAATTGAAGCCATCCAAGCTCTCAAGCCCCCTCCTGTCCTCCACGCTCCTACGTTCTGCACCCTTCCCGGCTTTCCAAGACCAGGTGCAAAGATCTCATCCCCCTCCTCCCACCTGAAGTGTAGGGGTTTTTTTTCCCATTTTCCCATGTGTAAAAAGCACAAAGTCAAAAAGCCAATCTGGAGTAAGTCAAAATTTCCCCAGGAATGGCTCAGATGGTCAATGACATCACCCATTTCCATCAAGGGCTGAGCTTCCTCCACTGCATTTCTCAATGAGCCATTGCCCCTTTGGACTATGAATCTCTCAGGGGGATGGAAATGCTTCAGACACCAGCATCCAAAGGAAATATGGCTTTTTGACACAATCCTTTGCCTCTCCCCAAAGCCGGGGCTTTCTTCAGTCACATCAGTGAGTCAGACTTGACCCACGGCTTCAGAAATCCCGGGAGAAGGCAACACAATGAAGAGAACAGGGAGGGCTCATGAGTCAATGAGATTTGTACTGTCATCGGCTATTAAAAATGACCTTGCAAAGGAAATAACCAGCTATAACCTTTTCCTTCTGTGTTTCCAGGATGAATAAACAAATTCTACTCCTAAATGCTACCAAGAGAAAAGGACACCCAGATGGGAAAGGTCTCCGAGTGCTGAGTGCGGTGACAGCCGGCCATGGAGAGAGGCATGGAGTGGGCAACCACAAAGCCAAGTGAGATCCTGCACCTCCTGCAAAGCGCATGGGAAAACACAGCCTCAGGAAGACAAAAACCCTGATTTTTGAGAATGTGACTTTCTTTTTCCCTAAAAGCCTCCCAAATGAACAGTTCCACAAATGGGTGTTCACTGCAGAAGTTGAGGAGACCAAATTAAGACCGGTTTTAATATTGACTAGAATTCATGTTCTAATTAAAACATACTTTTTCAGCTTTGTCCAAGGGGGGAATAATTTGCCTCAGCTCCATCATAGCTTTCCAGACTAGATGAAGCTTATAAAGCCAGATTTATGAATCTTTTCTATATTTTCCTGCGTTCCTTTGGGGATTTTTAATCTTATAGCAAGGGTTGGGTGACAACTATCCTTCCTATGGCTGCCCAAATCCAAGTGAGACATTCCCCAGTGTGTTTTACAACCCCCCCAATTTCCAGCTTGGGATTCCATTTGAAATACCCACTCAGGCCGGTTTTAAACCGAAAAACCCAGTGTTAACCTTGTTCCCACGACAACCAATACTCCCATGGGGTGCCTCTGAGCCATGCAGAGAGGTAATGCAGAGCCTGAGCCTTGAATGCAGCAAAATTGACTATAAAAAATTAAAATCAATCAATAGACTGCCAGTCCATCCCCCTTAATGCATCCCTTTGGACGCAGAAGCTGTGAGAGCCACGGGGTATTTTATTCATCAGTGTGGAAAGATAACGCTGGACAACCCACCCCCAGCTCATCCCTGCTTCCCGTGGTTGGGATGCTCCTTCACCCTCCGCCTTTTGTAAGAATAATGACAATATGATGGATTTTTTCCAATCCCAACCCTCTGTTTTTGGGGACGTGCACAGAAGGGTGGAAGGTCACGCAGCGTTGCAGCTGCAAACATTACTCAGGCCTACAGACCCACTGAAATGTGAAGGATCCAGCCCAGCAAGGAGCTGCAACTCCCCAGGGACGTCAGGCTCAGTCCTGGGTTTTAGGATGTAGGAGGCTTTGGCATCTCAGAGAAACCCCACATCGTAAGTTTGATCCCTTACAAAAATATTGGTAATATGACAGGGTGGGAAAGTGGGGAGAGAGGGAGAAATTAAAACTGTGCTTGAAGAGATGCAGAGCTGGGCCTGGGGGACGGTTTAGGGAACAAGGCGGGAAACACAACCATTTCCTTCACTTTTCCAAATCTTTATGCATTTGCCTTCACCCCCAGCACCTGTCAGGACCTGGCGCTTCAAACTGACAGCGGGTAGGGTTAGGTGGGATATTGGGAAGGAACTGAGGGAAGTGAGGGTGGTGAGGCCCGGGCACAGGTTGCCCAGAGCAGCTCTGGTTGCCCCATCCCTGGAAGCATCCAAGGGCAGGTTGGAAAGGGCTTGGAGCAGCCTGGGATGGTGGAATTGGAATGGGATGAGCTTTCATGTCCCTTCCAACCCATTCCATGATTTTAGGATTCTGTGGTCATCTACCAGTGCTCTGCTGCTTGCTGCCTGCTCCTGAGGAGCCCTCAATCCATCGGAATGAGCCACTTTCCTGCCTTGGGGACCTCTCTAGCAGCCACGACCTGACCTTGCTGTGACTGGCAGCATCAAGCAGAGCAGCACAGACCTCTCCCTTCCCAGCTGCACAGGATATTTTGGCAGGATGATCAGCAGATCCTGCTGTATTATTCCAAGACAGGATTTAATTCCATAAATCTTCCTTATAAAGCAGTGCTAAATCCCACTCTCCTCTAGCTTGCAGGGACCAGGTACCCCCTCTCTCCAGCCTCTGAAACAAAGAGTTAACCTAAACCCCAGCCCATGTTTAGTCCAGGGTTTAGGCACGGATCTGCACCTAACTGATACCAGCTCAGCAGCGACCTTTAGGGTTAATTCAGAAAGCAGATGTGGAACCAGACTGCCCAAGGCTATGGACTTCCCTTCCCTTCAAATATAAATAATTGATTAAGGGGGGAAAAAAATCATATCAAAAGGGTTTGGTGCTGGCTGCTGCAAGGGCTGCAGCCCTGCAGGCCCCAAGTTTTGGGGCAGGGGGGGAACATCAGCAGGGCCAGCTTCCCTCAAGTGCTCCAGTGCCTGTGGAAGAAGTGGGGATGGAGCTGGAGGGGCCAAGCATCACCTTGGAAATGGAAATTCACCTGAAGAGCAGTTTGCAGGCTTGGCGCAACTCCCCCTGCACTCTGCAGAGGCCATTAAGCAAATCAGTGTCTTCGGAGAAACCCCTTCCCCCAAAAATACCTGTTCAGCAAAGTGCCCCAGTAAAGGCGCCCACACCCCTGAAGCCATGGGATAAAGATCTTATCACTCTCATCCATGCTCAGCCTGTTTCACACCCTCACCTGGCAGGAAATGCTCTCCTCTTTCATTTAAAATTGAGTTTTTCCACCTATAAACAGCCCAGCCTTTAAAGCTCACAGTGAGTTAAGGGCAAACCAGCAGGAACAACCACCCTATAGGACTCCCCCAACCCTGCAACTCCAAGGAGACAGTGGCAATGTTTTACAATGAAAGGAACATTAAAACCTGGGAGCAGAGAAGGCTGCCTCCCTAAATCCTTGCAAACCTCTGGCCAGCCCCAAGTCTGCAGCCCCAGACGTGAGATCCCGACAGCAAAACCGCACTGGCAACGAGGTCTAGACCTTGCCGTTCTTCAGGGAAGGAAAACAAAGGGAGAGACACGAGAAGAATTTGCCAAACCAGCAGAATAGCTGACATTTAAAAACGCTGGGATCACTTACTCGGAACAGCCAAGTCATCTTTAAACTCCTTTCTTTTATTCCCTCGCACGGTTTTCACACCGGTGGATTCACCCTGAGCCTCTTTGCTGCGGCTGGGGGGTTAGGAAGGGAGGGAAAAGTCCCCCTAACCACATTTTTGGGCTTGCATCCCCTGTAAGGATGCATAATGTCACCTCTGTGAGGGCTGGCCCACATTGTCTGTGGGGTGGAACGGAGGAAGAGAAGATTTGTTCAGGAGGGCAAAACTGGATTTTATCAGAGCTCTCTACAAAACAAGGCATGTTGTCCCCAAAAAAATAGCAACAAACACGTAAGCCTATACAGAGAGTAGGGAAAAGTGCATGGACACATGAGAGATACCAGAGGTATTTTTGTTATTATCAGTTAGCAAGGAAGTGGCTCATAAACCCCTCACCTAAAAAAAAAAGCATGCACAGGGTTAAAATCAAAGATGAAGGTTTAATTTTTGTTCCCAAACCTTCTCTTCTGTGGGGGTCTTAGTAGCACTCTTTGTTGCTCTGCCCTTGGGAACAACAATTTCAGCTGGAGCCAGGCAAGTCCCAGCCTGGAGAGGGCTCTGACTCATGGGGTTTCCCTAGTAACCCGAAACAATGGGAAAACACCAAGTACCTTTGCATCCTTAACTGGATCATGGGCAATATCCGACAAAACCCCAGGAAACCAGTTGAGACCAGGGCCAGGTTTAACATAGCCACAGCTTGGCTTCTTCCCTCCAAGTGGAGCCACCCCCAGACTTGAAAGGATCAGGGATGAGCAGTGGGAAGTCTGGAGGAGAAAACCAAGAAGCCCAACTCCCTAAACGCAAGAGGCTGAAAAGCAGAGCAAAGCACTAAATATTTCCTCTCCTCTTCCTTTTCTGGGGTGCTGGATCCCGTCCTGGTTCCCAGCCCTTGCTTTCAGCAGTCACCATGACTGGGGGATCCTAATTTTCCTTCCGTAACATCACAATCCCTGCCACGCGCAGCAAGCAAGAGCGGGGAACTATTTTCCACAGCCACCACATCACCAAACATTCATCCCAAGAGCCCAGCAGACCGGTTTTGGTCAGGTGGACACAGCAATGCTCAGCTCGGAGCAGAGATATTCTCAGTGACTGATGGCAAAGGGGGAGTTGTGCCTTTCGCACTCACTCCAACCCGACCCCAAATTCCTGCGCAGCATCCCAGCCAAGAAGGGAAGGGTAGGCTAGGAATGCAGGCTGGGAGCTAGCAGGGAAGGCAGCCTGCCGGCAGGGAAGCTCTTAGGTGCACAAAAGGAGCAGTCATCCTCGTGTCAGCTTCCCAGGATGGACACAGCGCCCTTCAGTGAAAAGCATCCACATTTCTGGCAATGAAATAAGGGTTGTGGGGTTTGTTTCTGTAAAAAAAAAAAATTCCCCGTGACAAATCATTCATCACCAAGCTTCAGCTGACACAGAGTTCCTAATAAAGGGTTTTGTGTCCTGGGAAGAGCCCCGGGACCCTACCTACAGCAGCGCTGGGAAGGGATACGTGTCCCACTGCCCCCTCGGCACTCAATGGAGACCTCAGAAAAAGCCAGGAAAGTTTATCATCAACTTCCAAGCTCACTGCCCCCTTTACTTGGGATATATCTTGATAGGAGAGCTTCCACACAGGAAAACTTTCTCAGTTGGCTCCCTGCCGTACTCCAGCTCGTTAAGTCCTTTCCTCGTTAGAGGGCTGGCCAAACCTCTTCTTCTTCCCTTTGCCTCCAACTAATGGGATTAATGTTCAGCTGTGTGGTCCCAGCAGGCTCCTCCCGCCAGCCCCCCAGCATCCTCCTCTCTCCCTCCCTCTGCCACCCAGGCCAGAAAGCAGGACTCTCTTTTTTCTGCTGAATCGGGTGTTTTAAGGCAATCTGAGCCGGTAAGGAAACGAGGCGGCGCCAAGGGAAGAGGAGGTGGACGGAGGTCACGACAAAGCTGGCAAGAAAACACACTAAAAACCAAAAAGAAAGAAGGGGAAGGGGGTGGGGGAAGAATATATAGAAGGCAATAATACTTGCGGAGAAGTATTTGTTGCCTGTATTATCCTGGGTTTCCCCCCTTCCCTCATTAAAGTCTCCAGCACCACCTTGAATTGAATAGGCGGCGGGTCCTCCCTTCTCCCAGCGCAGCATCCCGCGCATTCACTCCCTGAAAAGTCCTGCCCGTGGGGTAGGAACCATGAAATGTGCCTGAAAACCGACCTTTTGATTAGAGCTGACAATCCCCGGGCGCTCAAACTGTCCATCCC